>PVIR01016773.1:0-36090 GCA_004026965.1 Petromus typicus
AACTCTACTTACGAGGCAGACTTTTGACACTGTCACAGTATTTTTGTAATTCTTACACACTGAGTTCTATTGTTGGTTTTAAAGATACTTTCTATTATTGAGTGCAACAAATTCATCCCCTGTCCAGAAATTGTTTAAGGGAATATTTTGATATTTTCAGTAGTTGGCCACCTTTCCGTATTCATGTTATTCCATGTAGTTAAGAAAATATGATATATGACCTTAATGTCTGTTTGTAATTGGTGCCTTTCATGTTCAAGACCACGACGGGTTTGTTTGGTTTATTTGCTTTGATGTCAGACCATTCTGATCCTCAGGCTCACAAACCTAAAGACTGTTGCTATACTCAGATTTTCCAGTTTCATTCATTTCTCTCCTCTCTTCACCTTAGTTTGTTAGGAATTCCCATAGCTTCTTCTCAAAAACTTTTTTTTCTTGACATTTATCTTTTCAAAGTCTGGACATAGACTTTAACTCTGATTTTCTCAATAGACAGGCTGGGGATTTAGCTCAAGTGGTACCGCGCCTACCTCAGTTCTCTCAATAGATACAACATCTATATGTCATGCACTTCCGCCAGTTCTCCTACGAGCCGTCTAATGACATTTTATATATATATATATACACGCTCATTATTAGGTTTCATTACTAGGTTTTCATTGTGCTATGTGCCACTTGCCTTGATGGCGACCCTGACTGTATCTGTGTCTTTTGTTATTTCATCGTAAACATCATCTACTAACAGAATGCAAGTCCTTTTTTACAGCTCTGCCCAGGAATATACTCCACTGCTGCTCTGCGTGTGCCTTCTGACCTAGTGTTCCCTACAAACCTTGGGGTGCTGGTTAGAAACCTCACAGTAATGCGGGCCTGGAAGAGTGCTTTATATTCAGGTAGGCTGGCCTTGTCGTTTCACAGAGAAAGGACGCTGGCCAAGTCACGCTGTGACCCACAGCTGAGTCAGGACACGCCCCGCCTGAGCCTCCTCCCTGGTGTCTGGGCTCTCACTGTCGTGTGTCACTGATAAGAAGGGTGGACCAAAAGCAAGTGTAAACCTTGCTCTAGCCCTTGTCACTCGTGTGACTTAGGCATGTCACTCAACTCGTACAAGCCTTTCATCGTCTTCAGTGAAATGAAGGTAACAGCGCCCTCCTCCAGATCCGCCTTGAGGACCAAGTACATGTCACTGCTTATCCCGATGATGGCGGTACAGAGAGATCAGTAACCACTAGCAGGCGTGTGAGTGCTTCCTGAAAGGCAGCTCACGCAGGACTGTTCGCATTGTCCTTTGGCAGCCCTGTCCTGTCTGTCTGTCCGTCTCTTGCAGATGTGTTCACTATGCTTGTTCCTGTGGCTGCCGGAGGGTTGAGTCCTAAGGCTTCGTTTTGCTTCAGTCCCCTGGTCCATGGCATCTACTCAGCTTCTCAGGGTCTCACATCTTTAGCTTTGCTCTTCAATCGTTATCATTTCTTTTGTTCTGGGGCTTAAAATAGACCACATCGAGGTGCTTAGGCTGACGGGAATGCTCAAGGGTAAAGGCCGGATGCAGAGATCTCTTCGTGCAGTGCCACAACCCATATTATCGGTAGGCCTTGCTTTTATTAGTTCTACTGATTCCTTTTGAAACTTGTCTTTAGGACTACTGTGAGATCTATTTCAGCTCTCTCTTCCTCCTTCTTCATTTTGTGTTAGGTCTGATTTGGGAGAAGTGGTCTAACAGATCAGAAGTTGTCCCACAACTCCTGATACGGTATGTGTCATTGTTAGCTATTTACTTTGTCACTTTGTTCCAAAAAGGACTTCGTGTGTGATAGTGTAGAAAAGACCTACCACACTGTACAGGACTGTCCAACTTCATCTTCCTTTGCTCTTTCCTCCCCATCCAAACTCATGTGCACCCAGCTTCACGTAGCCATCGCAGAAGAAGCTGACTGAGCTGCGATCAGTCTCCAGTCCCTTCACGGCTTCTCGTGGAAGCGCAGGCAGACTCCCCAGCCACAGTGCTCCCCGCTCGATCCTTCACCACCCGGCCTTCGTGCTCAAGTCTGCAGGGAAGAAATCATCATTTTTCCTTCACACCAGTAACTGCTTGTCATCTGAGAAGTAAAGTCTCAAAGCCTGCAGTCTCGGGACTAGATCTTGGAAGTCTGAGAGGATTAGTTCTGGAGAATCGGCCAGGCCTCAGAAATGTCTCCCTGGGGATGACGCTATGTTCCCGCGGTATGTGAAAGCTGCACAGTGCTTTCATTCCGTTGCCTTGGAATCCTCTGGGTGCAGGACAGGGCGGTAGCCGCTATCTTAGCACAGCAGCGCTGGGAAGGCACCCGACACAGCTCAGCCGGGAAGTGTCAGTGTCCAGTCAAAGAGTCTGAGTCATGGGGACCAAATGCTATGAATAATAACAACTGATAACTGGGTTTATTGGAAGTGCAAACTGCTAATCTATGCTGACTAGAGAGGACGTCTGCCGTATTTGTAGTCATTTTGATCCTGAAACAGGAACAGCTTTTGGAAGCACTGAGAAGGTATCTTCAGCCTTTCCCCTAAACTCCTCTGTACTCATTCATAAAAAGAAGACATGGCTGAGGGATTTGGGGAGCAGGGGCAGCTGGGCAAGAAGTCCCCTCTGTGTCCTGCACATCAGAGAGGGACACAGCGAACGGGGGGCACTGTGGGTGGGCGAAGGCAGGAACTGTCCCCATCTACACGAGCCAACTCCCCAGGAAGAAGGAAGTCGAAATCTTTCAAGTGCGATGAAGAAAGTCGCATGGTGTGTCGCAAGCCTGTGACCGAGGGGACTGCTGTAGGTTAGGCTGGCAGGAAGCAGGCAGGCTGTTTGTCCGCAGACTTCAAAGGGACCATGTCCAATGTGGCGTGTCATCACGCCAGGCTTACAGCAGGTGTCACATGTGAACACGCCTCCGTGCTCAGTGGCTCCTCACCGCCCTGCCCCAGCTCCCAGTGGCTCCAGGTGTGTACTTTTCTGACTTCCTAAGGCACATCAGCTGCTTGCTCCTCTTGCTGCCATTGTCATTTAGAATGTAACAACATTATGACACATACTGCACTGTCTGTAATCATTATTCCTACATCTGATTCTCCTTTTGAGACTCCCCACTCTCAGAGAACAAGAGTCATGGAGGAACTCCAGTGCCCATTCGTAGCAGAAATCATGAGAGAGAACTTTAAAGGCTAAAAGAAACTCCAGGTTCAGGATTCTGCCCAGGACACTACAGCAAGGTTGAAAGTTATATCAACAAGAGATAATGAACATCATGAAAGTCCTAATTACTGAATGTTTAGGACCTTAAAGTACAAGGAATCTTCCTCTGAGCAGACAGACAGCCTGGGTTGCTCCCAGAATGGAAGAGCTGTGAGCACTGCCTTTACTTATCAGGACACCAAGACTTCTTAGCACTGTAGAAGTTTAACTCACTTGGTGCTGCAGACCAAGTGTGGGAATCGCCCCATAATTCACATGTTGAAACCCTAGCGTCAGTGCAACAGTATTTGGAGATGGGGGCTTTGAGTTTATTAAGTTTAGATGAAGTTATCAGGGTGGGACTCCCAAGATGGGATCAGGGTCTCTCTGAGGAGAAGGAGGGACACGGAAGCTCTTTTCACTACGTGAGGACACAGCAAAAAGACAGCATCAGCCAGCCAGAAAGGGGTCCTCGTCAGAGCCCATGCTTGCCCCCTGGTCTTGGACATGCAGTCCCTAGAACTACAAGGCAATAGGTTTCTATTGTCTTAGTCTATGTGCTTTGTGATGGCAGCCCAAGCCGACCAACACCTAGCAACCTAGCAAGCAAGTTTTCCTGGGAAATGGATAAGTCACCTTAGCACTTTAGATTAAGGTTTCCTTCCCTGTCATGCATGCTTCAAGAGATGCGGTGTTTTGGAAACTGTAGTACGCCTACACCCTTGACTCATGGTTCTTATCATGCAGGAAAGAGAAATAAGGTATGAGATGCTGAGCTGAACCCAGGGAGAAGAGTCTGGACCCCAATATTCTGGCTGTGGTCCCATCTTACTTAAAGTGAACTATAAAGTCACTCTGAAGTCTTCCTCATCACCATTTTGTCACCATTTCTCCGCATTCGCTTCACTTTAGAGGGTGGGGGCTGGTGAAGTTAAAACTACACAGGTGCCTTGTGTCTGAATGGACTCAAAGCCAGCTCTGTAGACTGGCCTCTGGGACCTGCATGTCTCAAAGCCAGTAAGGCCGAGGGAGATGGGAGAACTGGGGGGACAAGGAAATGGGGTGTCCACACAGTAACTTCAGGAGATGATTGAATGCATCAGATAAGCTTCCTCTAATTTGCATTAGAACACCCAGGGAACGCACAAAAATGCAAACACTTTTTGCAACATTCTAAAGCAAAAACCAAAATTCAGGCATAATAGCATTATTGATGAAGATGACTGAGTAGATTATTGATCGCCTGCTTTACACATACTCTACTCTGCAAACTGAAACTTGACAGACAGCTTTGTCAATTATATATCCAAGTCCATAATGCACTGCAGTAAAATACAGATGGCATCATCCAGCCTTCCCTTCGTCCCACCCTGGCAGGCCTCTCCTTACTCTCCAACATTAAAGTGCATATGAATCATCTGCAAATTCTGTGTAAATTTCCAGAACCCAGAGGCCTTTCAGTGGCCAGGAAATGAGTCCAAATAGACCTCAGTTGGTCATGATATAAGTGGTCCAGGGTCCTCACATTTTTTCAGAGTTGACAGACTTGTCTCATGAACCAAGAAAGAAAAGGATCCGCAGAGACTCCCAGAATTCTAAAGTTCGTAGCTACTTACGAAGTGTGAGTGGGCAGAGAGGATAAGCATGCTGGGAATGGCCTGTGGTGAAGGAAGAGAGGAACTATTTGCCAGATCACAGTCTCCCAAGGACACAGACGCAGTGACTCTTGTGCGGACGGAGGGACGAGCGGTTGGAACAGGGATCAGCCAGCCTCGGCCGGGGCTAGGACAGGGGGAGCTAAGAATCCACACTGAGCCGGGACAGGGTCTGCAGCCCACATGCAGAGTTCAGATGGGAAGAAATGTGGCCACCAGCCCCCAAGTGTCCGGACGGTGGGAGGGATGGCTGGTGCGCTGTTCGATGCGTGTGATCAGGTAGATTTCTCTTGTTAAAGACAAGAAGACAGAAAACCTCGCTGACTTGGGCCAGTACGGAACCCTACCACAGGAAGGAAGCTGTTTGCTTGCTCGTACGACTTAGAGAAACAACGCTCTAAAGGAAGCCAGTAAAAACTCTTGCATATGTGCGTAAAATATAGGATACACTCACATTACAGATTAATTTGGGATTATAATTTTATAAAATTCTAATAGCATACCGATGATGACTTCTACAAATGCAGATGCCACGTTCCTTGAAAGGAAAAATCGGTATTATAAAGATGCCAATTTTCTCACTTACATGTGACTTCAATACAATTACTATCTTTTTTGCGGGGGGGGCGGTTGAGACAGGGTCTCGCTTTGTGGTTCATGCTGGCCCTGAGCTCAGCCTCAAACTCACATCACAGCCATCCTCCTGCCTCTGCCTCCCAAGTGCTGGGATTACAGGCGTGAGCCACCACGCCCGGCACTGTGGTGTGTGGTACTGGTTGCTGCTGGGCATGAGTCTCCACGCCCAGTATGGTATGTGGTTACCGGGGATCGAACCCGGGTCCTTGGGCTTGCAAGACAGGCGCCGGAACCACTGAGCTAAATCCCCGGCCCTACAATTATCATCTTATGCACAAATCAGATGATAGTCTGTCCTCTGTCCTGGCAGAAGACCACAGATTTATTCTCTGGAAAAAGGCAAAATAGAGTCATTGGTCCTCAGGACCACCAGCTGAAGTAGAAGTGGAGATTCCATATTGAACTTAAGGTCATTCACTTAATACATGTATACTACACTGAATGCTAAAATGTCCCCATCATGTTCTGGTCGGCTTTGAGAACTCTTTCAGCCAAGACTTTTCCCAAGCAAGAGAATGGAGGATCCCTTTCTAGATGCAGTATGAGGCGGAAAGACGGAGATGGTTGAAACTAGCCCTCTTCATCTACACTACACTGCCGTGTGTTAAGCCTACACTGTGAACTGTGACTCCTGCACCTGGGTTGTGGGACCTGACTGTATATCATACTGTCTCACAGCACAGTGATGGCTGAGGCAAAAATGCCACTCATGGCTATGGATTTCTGGTCAGCCTTTAAAACCTCTGGATTAAATATGAGCTAATATACAAGGGTCACCAGACAACCAAGAAGACAAATAGCCAGAGACCCAGGTGGAGAGATATAAGCAGACAAGAACTTGGAAAATCACCTTCTAAGGTCTTTGAAATATAACAGAAGATTATGCATTCATAAATTAGGAACAGGTTATATTAAAAGGATGACTATATTTTCACAACATTAAATAAAAGAACTTCTTAAAGTATTGCAGAAATAAACTCAATAGAAGACTTAGACAATAAAATCTCTTCCTTCTAAAAAAACCAATCACACAGAGATATAAATAGGAAAAAAGATAAGAATATTAGAAGATTAGTCTGAGAAGTCCAACATTCAAATAATAGAGGATTTAGAAAGAAACTCAAAGGAACTGGAGAACAAGTATTTACATATTTAAAAAGGAATATCTAATACAAAGTACAGTAGTTGAAAATATACTGGGGCCATGAGATATAATCAAAATTCACAACACTAGACTCAGATATAGTGGTGCACCCCTGTAATCCTAGAACTCAGAAGGCTGAGGCAGGAGGATTACTGTGAGTGTGAGGCCAACCCGTGCTACATAGTGAGTTCAAGGCCAGTCTGAATACGTAATGAGACCCTGTCTCCAAAAAATAAATAAGTACATAAATAAACAAATACAGTAAATAGATGAAGGAAATTCACAACAGTAGAGTTATAAAGCACATCCTTTGAGCTTCCAAAGGAGAGGTTCCATAAGGTTTTGAACTTTTAAAAATCATATAGGAAGCTAGAAGACACTATAATAATATTTTCAAAATTCTAAAATGAACTTATTTCCAGTGTAAAGTTCTAAGCCTAGCCAAACTATCAAGCAAATATTTTGCTTTTTCTCTGAGGGAACTACTAGACTATGTGTTCTACAAGAAGGAAAGACAGAGAGAGAAGGAAGGAAAGAAAGACATGGAAATAAGAGATCCAGCAGAGAACTAACATAAAGTGGATTTCCAGGATGGGGGTGAAGGGTGCCTCAGGATGACAGCTGAGTGTCAAGAAGAGAGCAGACACCCCGGAGGCAGAGGGCAGAGAGGCCCGCGAGAGGAATAAGCCAAGAGATGGTGCTGATGGACCACCAGGTGGGAATGGAATATTTAGGAAAAGATTTAGACAGTGAGTATTTAAAACTGAACTGGAAATAAGTGCACAGAAAATTAAGTAGATCAAAACCAAAATTATATTGACTCCAGCAAAAGCAAAAGCAAGGCAGGAAAAGAAGTCTGTGATTCCACCTCCAAACATCATCATCCTCATTTCAAAGCAACACCACGGCCCGACCTCTGTGGAGGCTGCAGGGCAGGCAGAAGGGTGGCATATCTGTGTGTGGGAGAAGTGAAGCCATCCTCACTCACGGTGGGCTCCTGATGAGCAACCTGTGCGGTGGAAGGGCGTTTCTGAGCGAAGGGGGAGAGTGCTCGCCTCTGCCAGCAGGAAAGGGCAGGAAGACCTCCAGCAGGGAAGGGAGCCTGCTGGCCGCCTTCTTTCAGTCCTAAGTGCAACTCTGACACTTCAAAAGTGGCCATAGAGTCACAGCTGTCCCCCGTTCTGTTCTGCTCCAAAATGTGGGTGCTTTCCCTCTGTGCTTCATGGGCTTTCCTTCTGGTCCTCACAAAGAAACAGGTGAAAAACAGCAGCAAAGCTACCACAGCTGCACGAATTCTCATCCGCTCCAAGATGCTAACGGCCCTTACTGAACTTCCGCTCCCAGGCACGGATGCTGAGGTGCGGGTCACAAAACATGTCCCGATACTTAGCACAAAAATAGGAATGCTTTCTGCAAATGCCAGTTTTTCCCAGTTGTAAAGTGATACATGTACTTTGAAGAAAAATAAGTTGCAAACAAAATACTGAGTAATTTACAGTAATTAACAGGAAAATATTAAGAGTAATTTAAATCACCATAATCTGATAACTCAGAAGCAAGCATTCATCTTTTGTTCCTGTCCTGTTAGTAATAACTAGATAGACTTTATCAGCACACAGCTAACATTACTCACATATCAGAAACAGCGAGCAGCCATCTCTGACTCTGGGATGGCTGCTTGCTGTACACCACCCAGAAACAGGCTCAATATTTCTTCGAGGTTTTTCTGCCTTTAAATACAGAAAGTCTACCTCACTCATATTCCCAAATCACATTGGCCATCATAACACCAGGCCTTTCTGCAGGACCAGGCACAGACCAGGAAAGGAAGAAGAGATCAAAAGGCTCAAGACCGGGGCTGACAGACAAAACTGTCTCAGGTAAGCACCAGAGGTCTGAATCATTCTGCAGCAGGAGTACTTACGCCACATCTAACGCAGGCCGAGGATAGTGGAAAGGAAGACGTTGCCAGGAATCACTCCAGAATAAGAGCTTACCAGACAAAACTGTTGAACGATTGCAGAGATGCAGTTAAAATCTAGACTTATGCTGGGATGTGGCTCAGTGAGGCTGCACTTGCACGGCAAGGGCAAGGTCCTGAGCTCCATCCCCAGTATCAAAAAAAGAAAAAACCACAATAGAATTACGTATAGTCCCTGATTTTCCTGTAGTGATTTCCCTTTACAGTTAATTCTTCATTTTGAAACAATGAACTTCTGAAGTGAGCACCAAGTAAGAAAAGCCAGTAGGGACACACCTAGTAACCCCTTAAGTCATCGCAGGGAGGTAGCTGTCTATGCCTGCACCAGGCAAAGGCACCTGTCAGCTTTTACACCAGAGCAGCAGCCACTGACCCTTGTCATTGCTGGGCAATTAGTTCAGATCATTTTAACGGCTAAAGTCTTCTGAAATCTTATTGCAACGCTAGCATTTTTATTTCTTATCTTTAAAAAACTGCACCACTCAATACTGGTTAGCAGATAATCAAATCTGTTTGGCCTTTGACTCATAAATTAGACTTGACAATCTATGATTTCCTAGGCTGAGATTCACTAGGATCTGAGCGGGGACCCGTCTCTGGTGGGACCAAGCTAAAGTTCATTTCTACACCCACCTTAGTCTAATGACGCTGTCACGGTTGTACTTTCACTTTATTTCCCTCTTTATCTGGGTGTCTAACTAAGGTGAAAAGTTCCTTGAACCTGAGCTCCTGATAGTTTGTGTTTGCTAAAGAACATGCAAGAAGGTGAGGCCCACGGGCCGTTTCATGCGCCATTATCCAGGTGAAATACGGCAGTTGCTCATTTTCTCAGTCAGCATCCCAAGTGTGTGCAATATTAGAGCTGAAAGGAACTGTTACGTATCATCCAGCTCAACCCTTCGTTTTACAGATGAGAAACCCAAGCCTTTGAGAAGATATGTAACCCGTCCAGGTTTCCACAGCTCAGAACCTGGACTAGCATGCGGGCCTCCAGTTTCAGAGCTCGAGACTTTTTCATCCTAAATTTCATGCCATCTTGAGGTGGGGAGTGGGGTCCCTCACCATAGGTCTTGTGTTCGTGACTCCCCATGGGGCTGGGCAGGGCGGGGACCTGAGTATCCAGGCCAGGACGCCAGGGCTCTGCGGCTTTACATTCCATGGCTTCGCGTGTCGTGGCCTAACATTCAGAAGCTTCATGTTCCGGGCCCATCCTGGGAGCCGGACAGACTAGGATTGACGGGCCTGTGAGAGAGACCACAGGGAACTTTGTGCTTCTCTGAGTCCTTGATGGGGGTTTTGGAAGAAATCCTAGCACACAATGAAGGAAGAGGAGAAGGGAAATAACCTGCCAGAGATGGAGGCACCAAGACCCTCCTTTGCAGATGAAGAGCTCAAGGATTCTTACGTCTCCTGGAAATGACTTGCAAGCAGGAACTTCGAGAAGCGCTTTGCTCTGAAAGCATAGAAGTCCATGCTGGGAATGAACATTCTCCCCGAGGCTGCCTGCACTCCTTGGGCCCCGGGAACAAGTGGCCAACTCTACTCATCAAGCTCTGACTCTGCTATTTAAGATGAATCAAATATGAATTTATCCGCAGTTCATTGTTCTCTTGAGAAGGCACAGGGAAAAACACACTGTAGGAATGGTTTCCGTTTTCCTTGGTAATTTGGACAGTGCCAGATCAGCTGAAGAAGGTTCATGAGGACAAAGTGTAATGTTTTTACAGATCTACCTTTCCACAAGGTGCCATAATGGCATTCACTGTATTTTTGATCATACCTTGTAAAGACACTCACCAAAGAGGACTCCCGGAAGTTGATGGGGGATGGTGATGTGTTTTTTTACTGTAATAGTTTTAACATTTAAACATTTACCCAGTCACCACCACTTGTACACTGGTGGCATTATGTCTCGTGTCCCAAGCCACGTTATTAGTCCAGTGAATGTCTCTGATCCGCCTACAGAAGAATTCCTCCTCAGTTCCCTGGGAACATTTCCCAAATGTGAACGTTGTATTTGTTACCCTGGCAGGTCCAGAATTTGGCCTTTGACTCGAGCTGGGCCAATCAGAGCTCTTCTCTGCAGTTTTAGGACGTGACACTGGCTGCAGCAGCAACAATCTCTGACGGTGGCGAACACTTGGATGCTTGGCACTCCCGACTCCTACACTAATCTTGTGCCGAGACACCGGGGTTAAGGGATTCCCAGACAGCTGGCAAACCGCTCTTGGGTGCATCTGTGACGGTGTTTCCCAGCGAGATCAGCATTCAGGTCAGTAGGTACGTAAAGAAGGTCTGCTGTAATGCGACTCACTTTCAGCCTGTTCACTAAGAGTCCAAACAGAACAAAATGTCCGTGGAAGCTCAGAATCCCCTCTTCTTCGGCCAGGAAACCATCTTCTCCTGCCCTCGGATCTTCTTGTTCCCGGCTTTCCAGATTTCAGACTCAGCCTGAGACTGACAGCACTGACCTCTCACCTCCGCTGCTCGCCTCGTAATCCAGAACTCAGCGCTGGTCTCACCACCGGCCCTGGGTCTCCAGTCCACAGGGGCAGGCTGACGTGCTCCTGAGCTGCACGGGCCAACCCCTACGGTAAGTTCCACCTGTGTGCATCCCAGGGTCTCCGCGGCCCTGGGAGGGCCTGAAGGACGAGCGTGTGCAGCAAGCCTGTCTGCCAGAAGCCTGCACTGCCAGAGTCCTGCCCTCTGCCAGGAGAAGGAGCACGCTTGGCTCGAGCCTTAGACCATCATTCTGGCTGTGCAGGGGAGCAGCCGGCAGGGGGTCAGGGACACACGGCCTCCCCCTGCCCCCTGAGCCGCCCTGAGTTCTCAGAGAGCCTTGAGCCCCTTCCTGAGCCGCTTGGGCCTTCTCAGGTCTGTGTGTCGTCCCGCGGCTCCGCACCCCCGGCCGGAAGGACGGGCGGCAGCTGTTTGGGATGGCATGACTGGGAGCTACTGGCCGGAGACACATCTGTGATCTGGGCCAAATCACAAGTTGGCGCTGGTCTCCCCCATGGCCTTCTGGGTAGGATGACTGGACAGGTTCTGGTTCAGTTTTCCAGCTCAGGTTGTAACTTTCCAATATTCACACACAGAATAGATGGGTCTCTATCAGGCCCTCGCACATACGAGGGGCAGGCCTGAGCTGAGCTTGGGTAACCCCGAGGCATTGGGGTTCCTGCCGGCCGTGTTCCTGTGGCCCACGTGCCTCCTACTTCCTCTCGGTTTGCTCTTTTATGTTAATAAAGAAAATAGTCTTTCTCCCAGGCCATCTTAATTTGTGTTTCTTTTAGTCAGCGCCTCGGAGATTGTAGGTGCTGGAGACGGAAGTTGGACCCCACCTCAGGCTTTGCTACTGTTCACACTAACGTCCTGACTGCCTCCCAGCAACAGATCACGCAGACCTCATACCTAACCCGCCAGCAGGTAAGAGCCGTGATCCACGAGGAGCAGTTGTACCTACCTGACTCCTAAAAACACCTGCAGGAGAGTGCAGATGCCAGAGACGAAGAAAATGGTGCCGATGAGGTAGCTCTGGGTCAGAGGGTCATGCTGTAGGCACAGGCCCTTGGCCAGGATGAGCGGCACTGCCACGAGGCCCCCCAGGGCTGTGAGGAAGTGCTGTGGACAGAGTGAGGAGATGGGCAGGTGGGGACTGCGGCACGTGCGGCACCTCACCCCCGGGGCCAGGCTCGGCCTTGGCAAGACCCTTCCCTTGGTCACAGTAAGAGCTCTGCAGCTGCTCTCGGGGGCAGCTGCACGGGGTGGCAGGCAAGCCTGTGAGTTGCTATCAGCTAGATCACTACCGGCCACAGTATCCTCTGGGCCAAGAACCTGACCGTGTTACGCTTCCTATTTCATGCCACACCCAGTGGCCTTGACTAACGAAGGGTAGGATGGCTACCCTTCCTTGGTAGGAAACCAGCAAGCCAAACCAAGCAGAAGGGGCCGTTTCCCTCCTCAGGTCAACACCTTGGTCTTAGCCCAGGCCCCTTGGTGGAAGCAGAGTCAGACAGGAGCTACGGCTGGCGGGTGTCACTTCAAGGAAAGTGCGTGGCCTAGTACCCCTCCGGCCTCCCAAGGGCCTTGCCGCGGTGAAAAGGACTTTTAATTAACTCATCCAAAGCAGGAACAAGTCAGTCAGCACAGGGGAGACTCCATTTCTAACCTCCCTTCCCCTCCTGTAGAGACAGGCTGCAGGGTCCTGAGTCCCCCGAGATCCACAACACGAAAGCTGCACCTGCAGCTACAGTTGGTGATGTCGACGGCTCGATCCGACTGCATCACTGCATCACAAGGCAGATGCCCTTGGGCCTGAGTGCCGGTGGGGTGGCCTTACCTGGATCCCCAGGAAGATGCAGAGATGCCACGGGGGGATGTCCAGGACACTGTAGGCCAGGTGGTTGCTGCGGTCATGACTCTCGGGCTGCCCATGCTTCTTGCTGTCATGGCCATCAGCGTGGGGGTTGAGTGCTTCCACGTCCCCCTGCTGGGAACAGGACAGAAGGACACATCTGGCACAGCCTGACTTCAGGACAGTGCGTCAGCCTTTACAAACATTAAAGCTGGAAACTTAAAGCTGGGCCCCAAGACCAGCAGATTCCTGGGCCAGGGGGTTAGCTCAGTGGCTCCATCGCCTGTCTTGCAAGCGCAAGGACCCGGGCTCGATCCTCGGGAACAACATACAATACTGGGCATGGAGACTCACGCCCAGCAGCAACCAGCACCACATACCACAGTGCCGGGCGTGGTGGCTCACGCCTGTAATCCCAGCACTCGGGAGGCAGAGGCAGGAGGATTGCTGTGATGTGAGTTGGAGGCTGAGCTCAGGGCCAGCCTGAACCACAAAGTGAGACCCTGTCTCAAAAAAAACATAAAAAAGAAAAGACCTGGGGCCGGGGAGTTAGCTCAGTGGTTCTGGCGCCTGTCTTGCAAGCGCAAGGGCTCGGGTTCGATTCCCCGGTAACCACATAACAATACTGGGCGTGGAGACCCACACCCAGCAGCAACCAGTACCACATACCACAGCGCCGGGCGTGGTGGCTCACGCCTGTAATCCCAGCACTTGGGAGGCAGAGGCAGGAGGATTGTGATGTGAGTTTGAGGCTGAGCTGAGGGCCAGCCTGAACCACAAAGCGAGACCCTGTCTCCAAAAACCTAAAAAAAAAAAAAAAAGAAAAGACCAGCAGATTCCCACAGTTTCCGTCTGTAGCTGGACCTCTGTGTAAAGCCCAGGCCATGCAAGGGCCTAAGCCTGCAGCGAGGCACCTTCGTGGGGAGTGTAGAGGACCGTCCCCAAGGCTGGGGATGGCAGGTCCCTCACAGCTCCCAGGGCCCGGTCTACAGCTGCCAAAGCCCCTGACCACATGTTTACTGCACAGATAGTTCTCTCTTCCTAGTTATTCCCGGATGCGTTGATTATACCCCCCTGTATTGCCGTCTCTGCTTCCAGTGCAGCCCCATGCTCCGTGCAGATTAAACGAATGAGTGAATGAAGCCTTCTAATGGAAAGACGCACCACCCTACAAAATCATGGAGAGTAGCACTGACAACCCTGTCAGGGACAAACAAGTGCCCGAACTGCAACCGAACGCCCACTGTTACTGCAAAATGCCCACACGGCAGTTCACGTGGAACACTGGGTGTGAGCTTAGGAGAGACAACTTGCACATTGGCACCTTTGTCTTAAAATAAAAACAGTGTATATGGCAGAGGTTCACCCCACTAGTCTAGAGTCAAGAACCAACTTGCATTCAAACCAGTTTAGCCAAAATTAACTCTCAATCTCGACCCGGTATAGCTTGCTAGCTTTGGGCAAATTATTGTTTATAAATCTCAGAGAGGGCTAGCGGGGCCTCTAATTTTTCTGAAATAAGCCCCTCACTTTAACTAACCTGGAGAAGGAGGGCAAACGGTAAGGGAAGGAGGGGCGGGGAGGGGTGCGGCTGAGTGACATCCCGGCCACCCTTCGCCACTGAGTGGGTCACATGCGCAGTGCCTCCAGCTCGGGCGTTCTGGTCCCTCCCCGCCCCCTTCTGAGGTGTCCTGGGGTGGGTGCAGAAGCCCTGCACTCCAGTATCTTCAGTTAGTAAATTCCTGGCTGACTCACAGGATTCTACACACACCCTGTCCCAGCCTGTTTTGTTTCCATGCCCCATGTCTTGGCATAGATGACTTGAGATAGTTTGAGACAGAAGATATATTCATCACAGGTAGGTGAGCAAAGTAGAAATGGAAGCCAAGCACGCTCTGAGAAGTAAACAAGAGTGTGTGGAGAAGGCCGGAGGCTTATGCCATGTGCTTTCTGCCACCAGTGGCCTCGGTAGCAAAGAGGAGCCAACAGTCCTCAGAGGACCAATGTCCCAGCTCTGAGTTCTAAGCTTTTTTTCCGGTGGGGCCTCAGGCAGGAGCCATCCCCCAGACCACTCTTCTGAAGAGGATGCTCAGGTGGTTTCTGGAGCCATCACAGGGCCATGGCGATCGGAAGCCAGAACCTAGGATATTCAGAACTCTCCTGACCAGCAAGGACTTTGAGCACTGGTCCCCACTAAGAAGTGAGCAGTAGTTTTAGGACCGGTAGTTTTCCCAGTCAGGGTGCCCCGGGGTCCTGAGTGGGAGGTGGGCTCACTGTAGGATGCACAGAGCTGCTGTGGTTACAGTCCTGTGATCACACTTCACACACACACACACACACACACACACACACGCAGAGTCCCAAAGCACCACACCTGCTCCAGCTGTGAGTTCCCTATGACCGTCCCAGACAGACCCCAGAGGGAGAGGCAGGCTGGGAGAGGTGACCCCCAGTGCCTAGGGTCATTGAGCTGTGGGGTGACAATGGCTTCTGCTGTCCTCCTCTCTGCAAGAACTTCTCAGTTTCATGCTCAGAATCAACCAGCGCATCAGTCCGTCATTCTTGGTCTCCTTTCCCCTCTCTTCTTTCTGTGTCTTTTTCTCTCAGGTGCTTCCGACTCCTCTATAGATCCCCGAACACCTCACCAGAGTCGTCAGAGGCTCAGTTCTGCCCTCAGCAGCTCCTCGTCTGTCTTTGTCCCAGCCCTGTCCCCTCTAGGGAAGCTAACTGTTACTGAGCAGTCTCTGCCTCAAGGGGCATCAGTCCCTCCCCCCACCGCCTCCCTCCCCCCTCCTTCCCTTCCTCTTTCCCCTCCTCCTCCAAGCCAGTGAAAGTAAGAGACTTATTTCAGAAAAATTAGAGGCCCTGCTAGCTCTTCCCTCAGCACGCACTCATTCATGTCACCAGTTCTGTGAGCACCGGGGCAGATGCGGAAGGAGCAGGACTTCAGGCCCTTTGGATGGGGATGCACCTGAGCCCAGTGTCTGTCCCCAGCTGTGGAGGCCTCTCTAGTCTGAGGTCAGGAGAGTTCTAAATATCCCAGTCTCAAGCCCAAGACCCTGAGCTCCATCCCCGCACCACAAAAAAAAAAAAAAAAAAAAGGAAGGACAGTGACGGAGGCTTTGGGGGTACGTCCTGCGGGGACTCTCTGACTCACACCCTGATCACGTGCAGCGGTTTGAGAAGCTGAGCCACATCCTCCTCAGCCGGTTGGTGGTTGTCTCTCGCTCTCCACAACCTATACTTGCACAGAGGGCTCCCGTGCAGACATTCTCCTGAGACTCAAGGAGCTTCCAGGGCACTTCTGGCTGAGGCCTCTCCCTGAGGCCCCAGCTGGGACAGATGAAGAGACAGGCTCCGCTGTGCTGCAGGGCTTGGCCAGTGGGCCCCGCTCCTTCTGACCCTGGGCAGCTGCCTGCAGCCGTGCTGTGTAAACAGCGGCCGCCCTGCAGCCTCTGGGCACAGGAGGGAGCCCTGCTGTAGCATGGGTGGTGATGGGGGATGCAGGTGGGTCCCTCGCCCTCCTGACACTCCACACAGCCAGCATCCTGACCTGGGGTCCTGTCCTGACACGCCATTCACCCGCACTCACAAGTCTGGAGCTCTGAGGTGAGGGCAAGAGAGGCGGTTTTCTCTCAGTGCCGCTCAGCTTCCTCAGAGGGGAAGGCCAGGCACCCTGCCAGGGACCAAGCCGCAGCGGGCCGTCGGAAGACTCAGGGCCCAGGCCAGCCCGTGGTGGCCCCCTCCCCAGCCTCACTGGGCTGCAGCCTGGCCGGGGGTGGCCCTTTGCCTTGGCAGTGGGCAGTGGCAACCACAGCACTCCCCGTTCAGTTCTCCCTGCCATCTTTAAGTGGCACAGGAGGCTGGAGAGAGAGACAGTGCCCAGGGACTAACTGTAGAGCTTCCAGAGAGGTCCTGTAACGCGGCTTCTCCAGGCTTAGTCTCCTCTGAGGCAGAAGCAAATGCCTGTTGCATTCACTTGGGAGGAAGAAATTAAAGCACACAGAATCTGAGGCCTCTGAGGCCTCTTGACTCTCTGGCAGAAGTTCCTCTCTCTCTCTGCTTCCCTTGCTCTTTTTTTTCACTGGATTCAGAAAAGAGTACAAGGCTCAGCCGAGCCCACCCTGAGTGAAGACGAGGAGGCGGCCTGCACAGCCTGCCTGGCCTGAAGAGTGTGCCTCTCCCTCTTCTGGGTGCTGTGGTGTCACAGTGAGGGCACACGGCATGCCAACTGTGCCGGTGACCTGAAGTGCCA
Organism: Petromus typicus; assembly: GCA_004026965.1. Classification (NCBI taxonomy): domain Eukaryota; kingdom Metazoa; phylum Chordata; class Mammalia; order Rodentia; family Petromuridae; genus Petromus; species Petromus typicus. The sequence continues at coordinate 17,228 of PVIR01016773.1, forward strand.
GCCTGGAAAGCCAAGGCAGGAGGGAGGAGAGAGCTGCCACTCCTTCCTGATTCCCTGAACCTGATCTAAAGGCCAAGGCCGCTTGTCAGACACTGGGGCAGGAGGGTGCCAGGTCACCTGGGGCCTCCCCAGCACCCCTGCAGGGCCCCGTTCCCCTCCTCCCCTCCGGCACTCACCAAGCTGCTGGGGAGCTCACGGCTGGGGAATGCAGTGCTCATGGCAATAGGCTCCTGCCCTCTATAGAAGCAGGACAGAGAATACTTCTCTGGAAGGAGGTAGGGCTGTCTGAAGAGATTAACTGCTCAGCCTCTCCCTCAGTGCAGGGCAGCCCAGGAGAGAGAGGCTTCAAGCTATTCCACTCCTCCTCCAGGGGACCAAAGTGCATTCTGCGTCAGCCGATGTTTCATAATTTGGTACAGGGACCAGAAAACAACGCAGAGTACAGCCCATTAGGGTGTGGTCTGAGAGAACATCCAGGAAACCAGGCTCCAGTTGAGGCGAGAAGTTCCCTTTTTCTGAGCCACAGACTGGGTAAGTGGGAATGGAAATTACTGCAAAGACAGCTTGAACAGCCTGGCTCTGAGAGGAGAGATGACGCACGTGGGCCAGGGCATCACTATTACCCCTTCTCCCAGGAGCAGCTGCTGTGGCCGGTGGGGGGTGGGCAGAGGCCCTACAAGGCTCAAGTGGGACCTGAGGGGAAAAATGCTTCTGTTTCTCTGTGGCTTCTCTCCTGAAGACCCAGCCTGGCTGTCTCACCTGCGTAGAGGACCAGCTCTGCAGTTTTGTTCTGGTGTTCTACACAGGGCGCTTGAAAGGCTCTCCTTAAAAACTCCTGGTGAATCCCATCCTATGATATCCAAACAAATCACATGGCAACTACTGATGATGGAAAAATATTCTTGGAATAAGCAGCCCCGGCTACCAAAGTGCGGGAAATACCGTGGCAGAACCCCCCGAAATGACAGTGGGCACTGGTCTGAGGGAAAGCACTGAAAACGTGACTAGGAAATTGACACGTCTGAGCCCTGTCTGCTTCTGCCTCGACCAGCTGAGTCCCTAAAATGGTTGTCTCCAGCCATCTGAGCCTAGGAATACTGCTCACTCTGCTGGGACGTGGTAACCTGCCCCACCTATTGGGTTGTAAGGCACCACCATTAAGTCCAAGTCCCAACAAGAAGAGACAATCTGTCAGGACACGACACGATCTTAAAGTCCAACCAAGAGCTTTACTACCCCGCTGGGATCTACTCCCCCCAGGACAAGCCGAGGAGGAGAGGCCTCATGTTTGACTAAGGCACAGTATTTAAAGACAAAATCTACCACACACCCTACCTGTTAGCAGGAGGTTTCTGTGCAGAAGCACAATACAGAGGCCAACAGGCAATGGTTAGATCATTCTATTACTAAAGTGACAGCATTCTAAAAACATACAGTAGTGTGACTGTGCCAATCAGTTGGGTGGAAAGTTCCCAAGAGGCCAACTTCCGGGTTTACAGGGAGGTTACAGGATACAAAGTGGGGGTTTTTAACAGAATGCTTTGTATATGCCAAGCTGGGTCTCACAACATTGCTGTGGATACTTAGCCACCTCACTCCCCCAACCTTACAGCCCCTTTGCCACTACACCACTAACTCCCCACCAACCCTATCCAGAAAGGTCGGATGGTCCTTTGGCGTCTCTCCGTGAGGCCCTGCCCGGGACTCCCCAATTCAGGCTGGGTGTGTTTTTTATACTTTAACTCCCAGCAAAGTCTGCAGAGGAAGGAGACAGGCTTGAGCTGTGGCAGAGAAGCCAAGACCCAAAGACAATCCTCTTTGCTTAATTGTGCCTACCAAGCTACACCTTGGTGGCTATTATTTTTGTGCACCATCTTATTTAATTTTGATATCAAACCAAGCATTCACCTCTTTGTTTTACACATTACGAACTCCAAGGGTTGGTAGGTTAAGATGTCTACCCAAGATTCACCAGGAAGTCTTGTTTCACAGGCCACAAGGACAGGCACGTGGAGGGCGCAGGCCCTCGGGCCCAGACGTGAGTAGACATTGCATGTGCAGAAGGTGAGCTCTAGCAGAGATGGTCCGGGAGCTTCAGGCGCATTTTCAGGAAGTCTGGACTCTTCCCCAGTGGTGCCAGACTCAGTTTACCTTCTCCCAAAGACTGAAACCCTAGAGTCACAGAGGGTTAGGACCCCTGTGGCTGGTGAGTTTCTGGAAACACTAAGTGCACAGTCGGGGGCGGCCGGCTGAGTGGCCGGGCAGGAGCAGGAACCACATCTGCCAGGTCTCCGCAGTGAGAGGCCCGAGCACCGTCGCCCCAGGAAGGCCTGCCTGGCGTGGTACAAGTGGAGAGCCCCAGCTCCCATCACAGACCGTGGGCATGGAGCAGCTTGGGCCCACAACACCATCACCCTTCCTGGTTGCCCTCAGAATAATGGAAGAGACTTCTCCAAGGCGCGCCCTCCCCACACGGACTCTGCCTTCCTCTGCTCCTCTCACGCTCCTCCTCGCCTGTTATCTAATTACACAGTCAAATTTCCCTGCAGTGCAAGGTTGGCTATGCCCAATCCAGCTAAGTCACAAAGACTGCTTCCCTCACTCCCTTGGTTAGCTGCAGTGTTCCAGAACCTTCTCTCGTCACCCTCAGGTCTTCTCTTGGGGGCTGTTGCCTTACCTCACATGTTCTCTGCAGGATCCTTGTCTCCACGGCTATGGACACCCTGCTTACCAGCTCAGATAAGGGGCAAGCTGGTGCCTCTCCTCCTCCGTCTTCCGCCTCTTGGAAGTCCTGAGAGTGTGGTCTCTTCATTCTCCAGAGCGGTTCTAGTGGTTCCCAGGTCATAGGCCGCCGTCCGTGATCGGCCCTGCCTGGCCTACACGAGCAGGACAGAGCAAGAGGCTGCTTTGGGAAAACGGTGGTCTCTCAGTAAATAGGACAGATGATGAAGTACACAATCCCTTTGGCACCAAGAAGTCCAGTGATGGTCCACACACCCGAGCAGGTGGTCCTTGCGATTGTAGCCTCTTCTCCAAATCTGTTTAAGCAGTTTTCTTTCCTTGCTAGCTGCTAGACCAGATTCTAGGCCCTCTGCTCACTGGCATGAGCTTTGCTTCTCCACAACAACAGGGCCTGTGTGAACAGTAGGTCCGTGTGTGCCGTTTGTACCGTTCTCACGCTCTGACTCAGGTACCGTCCTTGAAGAGTTTTAAGCCCTAAGACGCCACATGGACACAGGTCCCCAGACCAGTGTCCAGCCCAGCCCTCCAGGCGTCTCCTCAGCTCCAGGCACTCTTCTAGGCCCTTATCAGTCTCAGTCCTGTTTCTCCACTCTCCCTGCGGACTTTAAGATCTCTTTGAGGTGCCAGTGCTGGCATTTGCCAAAAAAAGTCCTACAGAGCCGAGAGCCAAAGCTCAGGGTGTCCCTCCGGGGCCATATTCCAAATGTCACTGGGCTAGGAGAAGCCCACGGCCTGGGGCTCCCTCCTTTGCATGCGGGATCACACTGGAAGTCAACTGCCCAGTGCCGGAAGCCACCCCCGCCACACTGCTGGGCCTCGACCTCGCTCCTTCCCAGACCTTGGCCTGGCCACCAGGGCCTGATGCCAGCTGGAGGCCCCCACAGCCTCCTGGGCCATTTCAGACGCTGCCTCCGGGTAATTCTTTCGGTGGAGGGTGAGTCCATCCACTCCGCCCCGGCCCCGGTGCTGCAGGCTCCGCCCTGCGTCCTTCCGGGACAACCTTCCCAGCCCCAGTTGCCATTCTGGGGCTGACAGCAAAGTCCCCACCCCTAGTGTGATGTCAGGTGGGCAAGCACCTTTTCACACACTCATCTCAGTTGTCCCCACCTGTCTCCTCCCTCTTTTAGAACGAGACATCTTAGCCAAGCTGCCAGGCACTCCGACCCTCCCTGGGACAGAGTCACTGCGTAGGGCCGCTCTAGACTCTCCTTGCCTGCCTCTCCCTGAGGCTCCTCTCGTCTCCTCTCACCTCAGCCCCTGAATCTGGGGCATTTCCACCCCTGTCTGACCTCCTCCCAACAACCCCTTACAGTTCCTCTCCAGCAGAGCACCCTTCCTGACTCGGTGACAGTAACCCAGGCCTCATGCGGCTCTAAGGGGCTTACAACCTATGATCTCTCACCTATTACAACATGGTTCATTAATTCCCGTCAGTCCACCTCGCAGTGCCCCCATTCTGCCCGTGGAACAGGCATACAGTGCTTACAGGCCAGTGCAAGGTCTCTGGGCCGTTGACCGGCTTGTCCTCCCCGCACACCCTCTGCTGCCGAACCGTTACACAGTTATCTCTTCTGTCCCATCGTCCACCACTCTAGATGCGTGTTGTCCACCATCCCCAACACTCCTCCTCACAGCCCCTGTCTGCCTTCACGCGGACATGCCTGGCACCCGTCAGTCCCAGCAGCTGGCCTGGACTGTCCTGCCCCGGGGCTTCCGGGATGGCCCCCTCTCTCTGGTCAGGCCCTTGCACAGGATTCACTCTCGTCTCACCTCACACAGTATGTAGATGACCTTCTCCTCTGCAGCCCTCCTCCGAGTTGTCCTGTAACGACTCCAGCTTATGATCACAGCCTCTGGACTCCAAGGGACATTGTGTCTCCCTCCGAAGGCCCAAGCCTCTTCGCCCTCTGCCTCCTGTCTGGGCGCCATTCTCTACAAGCACACCCGAGCCCTACTCCGGATCACAGCCACGCGACTTCCCAGGTCCCAGTCCTGACTGCCACGCAACCGCTCTCCCCTCCCTCTGCACGCAGGACACGTCTGCTCTGGCCTCCCAGCTGTGACTCTTTTGCTCTCCACGGTTCAGTAGTTCCCCCTTGCCAGCTTTACTCCAAGTTGTTCTCCTTCTGGGTGCCAACAATACCAGGGCCTCCCCACCGAAGATGGACGATTCCTAAGGCAGGGAAAGGTCCTCCTCCCCACCTCACAGGCCACACCATCCTTTCATCACTTCGTGACAATTTTCATGCAGGTGACAACCCCTAACCTGTCTGGGCCTTGCTAGCTACTAGAATCTCTCCTGAATTTTACGACCTGCTTTTAGTCTCTGTTCACTGCAATAAAATTTTCTTTTTCGCAGTAAAAGCAACACAAATGGGTTCATGTGCACCATATATAACAGCAAGTATGGATGCAAACATATCTTAACATGTAAAAGATAACAACGAAAATACTAGGCAATAGGAAATCTCCACTCCATGCCAGTCTTATGGAGCTGCAATCACATATGTCACCCCTGACCCATCACTTATGTAGTGTACGACTGCAGTCAGCCAGTACTTTATCTTTGTTACACTCATTTTGTCCGGGCCTTCTGTCGTTTGCAACTAAAAATCCAATCTATACATTTATCATACCTATCTCCTGTCCTAAATCACTTATTTTCTAGCATTACATCACGCTTGGTAATTTTTTACCACTTATTAACAATATTTATTGAATTCCAAGAGCATCAAAAATAACTTCACTCTAATAACCTCCAAATACGTTTCCACAACAGAAGTAGTTCTCTAAAATGTGACAAAAACAATCTAAGTGTTAGGGAAACAATTTAAAGGGCATTTGCCTATAAAATATTTCATTCAAATGCACAAGATATTTATCCTTCAATGACTGAGTTCTGTTTCTGCATGTTGGTTGTTAAATGAGTTGGTCACTAAATGAGGAATTGTATATAGTATATATGTTACAATATTCACAACAAATAATGGTCAAAGGAAATTCCAACCTGATGGCTTTACTTTGACCTGAATAACTCTTATGTGCAGTACTGTGATATAATACGGAATGTAGAGCTACAGGACGGTACCGTACAGTAAAGTCAGCAGAGATCTACGGTGTAGAAGCCACCGTCAGGCTCCACAGCTGGTCAGATCCCTGCATTTTAAGTTCAAATGTGAGTTGTAAGTTTGAACAGTCATTAAACAGCCAGCCTGTTAATGAAGAATATCTGTATATAAAATTTTACACATGATACAAAAGTTTAAAAAACAAAAATGGTAAGCCATGGAAGTTTAGGCCTTCTCACAGCTTTCCAAAGCCCTGGCTTGTTTTCCCAGGACAGGATTTGTAGAATTCTAGATTTGGATTCGAAAAGTTATTCAGATTTTGATAGGTGTAGCTTAGGCAAGTTGCTTTCAATGGCTCTGAGATCGCTTGATTTATGAATTTATAATACACCTAATTTCCACACTTGTGCTTAATTGAATCTCAGAGAACAGAAGCTGGCAAACTACAGCTCATGGAGCAGTTCTGATCCACTATTTACTTTTGTGAGTTAAGTTCCGTAAACATGCCCAGCCCTGCTAGTTATGCATCATGCTTTTGTTCCACAGCCACAGTGCAGAACAGTGGTAACAAGGCAACGGAGCCCACAATAATTTGCTAGATCATCCTTTGCAGGAAAAAAGTTTCCTGATCACATTCTTAGAATACCAGCCCTAAAACTTAAGTCTTTTTTATTAGACTTTAAAAAAAGAGGTTAGTTTCACAGCACACTGGAGCGGAAAATACAGAGGCTCCCGCACATGGCAAGCACTCACGGGCACACACAGAGTGCTACCCTCTCCCCTCTTACATCTTGTACCAGTTGGTGCATTTATCACAGTGGCTGAGCCCACAGCGCCTTAACATTAGCATGAGTGTCTTTTTAAAATTCCGTGTACCGAGTCTTCAGCATATTTTTCTTTTTATCTATTATTAGAGAATATAAAGTAGAGGCATGACTTAAATAAATAAAAAGAACTAGAATAACTAGTACTTTTAAAAAGTTGTATTTTCTCCTCTTCAACTGATACCAGCTTCCCTCTGCTATTCTGGGACCACCCATACTGCAGACATTACTTTGACCTCAGTCTTGAAAAATACACTCTCTGGTAAGTGTGGCTCACCAGAAAGAGGTGTAATAGGCAATTTATTATTAGTAATCCTTTGTCTTAGAGATTGCATAACTAGCTGCTTCTGCCAACCATTCAGACTGTCTGTGTTCTGGGAAGTGGAAATTGAAATTATAAAAGTTAGAAGGAACCACAGAAGAAAATAAGACCCAAAGAAGGAGGAAAGTTACCCTGTACAGATTTATCACTTCAGAGAATGTCTCCAGTGTACCCCAGTGGCCCAGAAGTCTGGACCTTGTCCTTCTGTCCGGTCTGCCATATGCAGTTCCTCCTGAGTTCTGCCAGCTTCACTTCCTAAATGTTACTCATGTGTGTATATTGGTGGTCACAGCTGTTTTGACCTCCCCCAAGCCCCTTCGTTCCTCTTTTGATTTCCCATCAGCTTCTCTGTGTCACGCGACAGCCTGTGTTGCGCCTGCAGTTGATTTGAAGCACAGTAGTCCAGACAAGTCTTCAAACATAAATCTGGTCAAGTTCTTCTCTCTTCACACTTTCCTACCTCCCCTCAAAGATAAAGTGAAACTAACCCTTGCGTGGGTTATGATGTCCTTTAGCATTGTCCCCTTTAGACACATTGCCCATGACCCCCTTACCACATCTGTGTCTGGCGCACAATAGGTACTTAACCAGTAGCAACTGGATTGAATCAAATTATCCGAGTTTATCGTCTCTGCTCAGTCACAAAGCTGTATCCCCAACTCTTGAGCTAGGTCTTTGACAGGAAGACGAAGACCCTCTTTTCACTGTTTGCGTTCCGGTTACAAAATGACAGAGGATTTCTGAAAACACAGGCTAGGCTCTGATCTCCTGAGCCTGAGTGTGGGGCTGGCAGTGTGCGAGCACTAGGGGCAGGCATAGGACTAGCCTCTCTCTAGTACTTTGGAAATCTCACTATCTGATGTAGAGGATAGAGCACTTCTCCCGGGTTAGCCAGTGTCTCAAAACTCCTTCTTGGAAATTTTATCTGGGATGTCTAGGGGATGATACTTATTGATCTTTACAGTCAGTGATGCTCCCTGGGTCTTCTTCCGGGTGTAGAGAGCAGAGTGGAGGCACTCACTTCGCTGGCCAGTGAGGGGAGCAGGACAGATCTGCCTTCTGGGTTGGTGATGGTGGGAAGGCAGCACAGCGTCCTCGAGGTCATTTGGGGTGATGTGTGATGGGATTGCTCCTTGGGGTTGTTGCCCAGAAAGGCGTGTTCTGCCACACAGAGCCTGCTGGTTACTGTGTTAGCTCTTCACGTTGAAGACCCCTGGGCCCAGGCCTCTGCCCTGGCCTTTTGGCTTTTACGCCCTGAAGGAAGACTTGGGTCACTCTACGGCTCCAGGGCTCCCTGGCAGGGCCGAGCAGGACGTCAGCTAACAGTACTGACTTGTCCCTGCAGGGGGCAGTGCTGTGACCCTGGAGTCCAGGAAGGTGAGGCCACTCCACACACGAGAGCCACGCCAGAGCCATTGTCTCAATTTTTCCATGATGTCTTTGTCTCACTAACCCTTGAGCCCTCCAAGAATGTCTTCCTCTCCCACTTATGTCCTCGGTAGCTCCACCTTCTTTACCATGTACCGCCTTCAGGGAAGGTGCCAAGGCCCAGTTCTGCAGCGGCTTCCTCCGTGTGTGCCCCTGATCTATGAACCTGGAAGCCCCCGGGGCTGGGCACACTGAGCACTGAGCAGCCAGTGCCCATTCACTGGCTGGATGAGCCAGGGAGGGCTCAGGGGATCGAGCTCTAGGCATTCCCCCCCCCAGGCCTCCTTCAGAGAATGCCAATGCCTCTCCCAGCTCAGATGTCTGCAGGGCATGAGGGGTGTAGTCAGCAAACACGAGGTCCTGGTGCAGGAAACTACTACAAGCAGAATATTCCACCAGAAGTTTCCCTCTGCCCTAGTCTCACCAGTGAGGCGAAGTGGGGTCGCTGCTGGTTAAACAGACAAAGACTGCCACCCATGGGCTTCCAGCCAGCATTTCCTAGTCTCGGCTGGTCCAGGTAATTTCTTCCTGGTTCCACAGCGGGGAGAGCTAGAGCCCCGGACGGCAGTGCCTTCCAGTGGACAAATAGAGAGCAGCTCCGCTGCACCTAGAGACAGGAGCAGGCCTCCCCTTTCAGTTAGGACTCTCGGCAGGCAGCACCTTGGGGTGGGGGTGGGGAGCCTGGGTCCTGTCCGTGGTGCTGACATTCTCGGACGCTGACTGGGCCAAGACAAAAGGGCCTGACTTCGGACGTCGGCTGCTGCTGGCTTCTAGACCACAGCTCACACAGCTGCCGGCCGTGTTCCTGAGTCAAGGCCAAGTCCTCTCCTCTGTCAAAGGGGCTCTTCTTTTGCTGCTGCCTTCCAAGGAAAGAAGAGATGCTGATCTTGATCTACATCACTGGGTCAACGAAACACAGAAACGTAAAAGGAACCATCAGCCTTGGACATTGTTCAAACATGCCTCCCAAGTGAACATCCTCCTCCTTTCATCCTCCTGTCTCCAGCCACCTATCACCTCTCCATGTGACACATCCTGGAGCTCCTGCCACCGTCCGGTCTGTCTCGGGCTTCACGCCAGGTGATGGGTTTATCACCGAGCAAAAACACACAACAGCTCTACCTTCACGGAACTCATTGTCGAGAGGAAAATCGAGGCAAATTAAATAATTAAGCCGCTCAGTGTGTTATTTGAACTAGGATAAGTGTGATGGAGGAAAGATGCATGGTGCAGTCAGACTCACTGCAAGGAATTTTAGCTACTGGAGGAAGGCGCAGGGAGCTCCCTGAGAAATGCCGCCTGTGATCTGACCTGTGCTAGTGAGACCAGAGCACTCGAGCAGAGAGCAGCTAGAGCCCTCTCCAGGGCAGCACAGGGAGCGCAGAGGAACTGAACGAAGCCAGGGCGCAGTGAGCAGCGAGGAGCACGGCGCAAGCTGAGGCAGGACAAGTGCAGAGGTGACACACGAAGCCTTCTGTCGCCAGGTTAAGACATTCGTCTTTAATCCCGAGAGCAATGAAAAAGTACTGGTATGTTTTCGACAGAAAGGTGACTCGAGCAGGATGATGTTCCAGGAAGGTGGTTCTGGGCGCTGTGCAGAGAACACAGCAGAAAAGGGAGGAGTGAATTCGGGAAGCCAGGCTCTGGCAGCGGTTCACTGACACAGGGTGGTCAAGGGAGAGTGTCAGTGAAGACGGGCTGAACCTCATGGAACGAAAAGATAGTTAGGACGTAAACATGAAGGGATCTGGTCATGGACTGGACGTGAGGTGGAGCTAGGGAGAAAGAAAGCACGAGACAGCACGGGGCTGACTGAGATGAAGGCAGACAGGAGTTTTTACTGAGTTAAGGAAAACTGGAAAGGGACGGGTTTGGAGTAGAAAACCATGAGTGCAGCCTTGGGGTTCGGGGTGACTTTGAAACATCCACGTGGAGACATCAAAGGAGCAGGCACTATATGTGCACACAGAGGAGAGCTCCCGAGGGTGCTGGGAACGTTGGTTTTAAGACTCAACTCTGCTTGACCAGCGGCTGTACTTCTAGACATCGACAACAAAGTCTAGGGGAAAACAACGGTCTTGAGGCTGCTTACGTGACAATAACGTCTCAGGGACAGCCTGCAGGGGCATCCTTCAGTTGGGAACAGTGCCTGGAAGAGTACGTGTGTCACAGCTCTTGCCACCCGGGCCAGGGCTCCAGCCACATGACCCCGCCTGAGCTGGAACCACTGAGTGAGATCCTGAGAGGCGATGGAGACCAGAAAGGGCTGCAGGACGGAGGTTTCCTGGGGTCAGTCCCCTCCTTCCTGTCACCCCTCCTCAGGGGTGTGTGGCCTGGATGGGTGCCCCCCACACAGGGCCTTTGGGGCCTCATAGAGCAGGACAGCCAGAACAAACCTGACAGGCAGGATTCACACAGGCCTGAGCGGCCGGAGGGCAGACACAGGAGAGGCTGCGCAGTGCGTTGCTCCCTGCCCTAGAACCCGAGCCTGTGATGGAAGAGGGCCTGCCCTCCGTGGGCTGGAACCCACTGTGGGGGCAGGGCACTGGGGTCTTGTAGGGCCTAGAGGCCCATCTGTGCTGGCAAGGACCCCAGAGACCACAGCTGGCTCCCCATGGGCCTCCCTGGTCCTTCCCAGGTCCTGTCCCTCACAGGAAGGAAATGCCACCCTGGCCTGGCACTGGGGGACACTGGGCTCCTGGACGGGACACCCCGGGGCCATGGAACCATCTCAGTAACCCAGGCTGCACCCTCGATCTCTTCGCCCTCCCAGGCCCCCAGCTGGGCTCCCAGAGGTAACATGCCCCAGACCCTGCACGCCACACACTGGCTACAGCAGGGAACGCAGGGGCAGTGCAGGCTGTGCGGAGGACGAGGGACCGATTTTGAATGGTGCTCCAGGCTGTGAGTAGAAGTGCCACGTTCATGCCACCTTCTCCTACCTGCATTCTTGCCAGCGCCCATGACCTCTTCATGGAGCACTCCCTACACCCGGCCCTCATACAGGTGCATTCAGTGTGTAAGCTTCAGGTCTCTGGGGTGGGGCAGGAAGGTGCAGCAGCGAGATGCCCATGTCTCGGGCTCCTGCCACGCTCCTGCGAGTGCGGATGTCCTAGGGCCTGTTTGTCCCAGCAGTAGGGAGAGGAGCTGTTGACTATGCAGTCACTTGCTGCCCCTCCCCTTGGCCAGCCCAGCTCCAGGCTTCCTAAGCACAGGCTCCAGAGACGGGATCCGCCTCTGAGCAGCCAGCCTTCTGTCCTGTCACGCGGAGAGGTCTGCCTAAGGCGCATCTCTCATCTCTGCAGGAACTCACACTGAAAGAGAACCTCCAAGGACGCGATTCGTGGCGAGGACTGATGAGGGCGCTGCGCAGCTCTCCGGCCCTGCTCGCCTCTGGAGGTAACACGAGCCGCCGGCTGCTGCGGGGTGCCACTCTGCGGACCACCTACCCACCCCTGCAGGCTCCAACGGAAAAGCACAAATGGAAGTCTAGATAGCATGTGTCTCCTTATTAAAAGTTATACATCAATCAAGCAAAGCAGAAATAAATATATTCTGTCACCTAATAAGTATGGCTTCGTAACAATCTGCTGGTGTCAGTTTTCGCTCAGTCCAGCCCCGCTGAGCTCTGTGCTCCAAGCGGGTGGGGGTGACCTCAGCTCACAGCTCACACTCCGATCTCCTCACTGTACTTTTTATTTTTTTCTGGTACTAGGAATCAAACTCAGGACCTTGGGCTTGCAAGGCAGGTGTGGCGCCACTGAGCTCCATCCCCTGCCCACCGCGCTGTGAGAGGCCTGGGGTGCATGCAGCAGGATGTCGCAGCCCAATCACCCAAGATCCGTCCGTACTTCACCTCCAACATCATGTGTCTCGGTGGGATCCAGCGGTCTTCTACTGGCCAGACTGTCACTGGGACAAAACACCTAACAAATACAAGCAAAGGGTGGAGACCTATTTTTGCTCCTGGTTTCAGATGGCTGGGTCCATGGTCAGATGGCTCTAAAGCAGAAGCATCGTGGTGAAAGGGCTTGGCGGAGAAGAACTCTCACTTCAGGGAGACCGGAAGAGCGAGAGCACTGCACCAGAGGGGCAGGGGCCGCAGGCCAGGCACACCGGTACCCAAGACCACGCCCAGACGCAGCCACAGGAGCACTTTGCTGATCTTCTAGGGGCTGCCGAGCCAGTCAAATTGAGTATTGAGTGCGACTGTCCCAGGACCTATGACAGTTTGTGTCCAGGTTCCTTCATGGCCCCGTGCACTCACAGGTGGGGTTCTTGGGAGAGGACTAGGTCACAGGGTGAGATCCTGCATCATAGGGTGTGCTGCTGGAGACGAAGCCTGGTGGGAAGATGCTGGTCACCGCGGACGTGCACACGCGCGCTCCTGGGCAGTTCACTGCTTCCTGCCTCCTCTAGCATGGCCGGTTTCTGCAATCCCGCTCTGCTGTATCTCTTTGCCTTGGAGCCAAGGGACTATGGATTGAAACCTCTGAGAACCTTGAACCCAAATAAACCTCTCCTCCTTTATCTTGTGGGTGTTGGGCATTTTTGTCCCAGCGACAAGAAGATAAGTAAGACACACCTGCACCTAGGAAAGATGGCTGGCAGGCGCTGCCTACGGCATCTGAGCAGGAATAGCAGGAGCTTAACGGAGAGTCCACAAGCTTGGATGTCCCCTCAGCTCCAACTCCTTGCCGTAGGGAAAGGGCATGCCTAGAGCAGTGACAGGGTGGGTCCTTCCTGCAAGGCCCAAAAGGACTCACGCAGGGTGGCACAGCTACCTGCCTGCCCCGCCCACTTTGGAAATGCTGCCTACGTGTGGCACCCGGGAGGAGGGCGTTTTGCTGAGGAGGATGGCAAGAAGGCCGTGCGACTCTTGGTTGACAGACACCGAGATGCCTCGCATTAGGGATCCAAGACACTAACGGTCCCTCTGCTTCCTCCCTCTAAGTTCCTGCTGGTGTTTGGCCGAACTCAGCGAACCTGGGAGCGCAGGGATCTCGTGGTGTTGCCTCTGGACAGGGTCTAGGATGAGAAGGGCAGGAGGTGGGTCTGAGGAGCACCCAGAAATATCCAGCAGAGTTGGGGAGCACAGGGTCGGGACAGATTCATGTTGGGCGATCAAAAGCGTCTAAGTGGAGGAGCCAGCCCGCAGCCGGGGAGGACGACAGGAGACGGGAAAGAGGAGGCTGCAGCGGAAGCCTAGGAGCTGCTTGGGCGCCAGCGGCTCACAGGAAGCCCGGACCGAGGGCCGGGAGCGCGGTGACGGCTTCCTCCCCTGGCCCTCGGCGCGCTCTCTGCATTCCCTGCCCTGCCCCTCGGCGCGCTCTCTTGGCATTCTCTGCCCGATGCTCAGCATCTCCGAGACGGGCAGCGCCGCCGAGTGAGACTAGATCCAAACTCAAACAACGGGAGATATAAATGGACTAAGTTAAAAGAACAATAATGACAGGAACTGGCTGTGATACTGGCTACTTAAGTGGAAATCCTACACAGTTTCCACCAAAATGTCATCTGATTGCAGAGCATATGCACCGGGGAGACGTGGATTTTTCTGGAGCTGTGACACGAAGACGCCTTCCCCAGGGAGCTGTTCTCAGTCTGGGACTGAGCTCAGCCCCACAAACAAACACCCGCTCGGCGCATCCTGAACAGCATCGATCTGAACGGGAAATATGCCAGGTGTCTCATCGGCCCTGGCAGATTTCTTAATTAACTTGCTGATTCTGTCACTGTCTTGGAGCGCAGCCCTGCTTCCGCTATTTTTAGGGGCTTGTACTAGGAACCCACCTGCCATTCAGCGAGCCCGTCTCCCTGTGTGACATGAATGTGGGCCCCACTGATCACAAGAGAGGAGTGCGGGCCACCCAGGACTCGCCTGCCTGGCTTCTCCAGAGTTTCGGCCCCCACGGCCTCCTGCCACTCCCCCAGCCCAGGCTCCGGTTCCGCTCAGCCTCCTGCCACTCCCCCAGCCCAGGCTCGGTTCCGCTCCGGCCTCCTGCCACTCCCCCAGCCCAGGCTCCGGTTCCGCTCGGCCTCCTGCCACTCCCCCAGCCCAGGCTCCGGTTCCGCTCGGCCTCCCGCCACTCCCCCAGCCCAGGCTCGGTTCCGCTCCGGCCTTAACTAACTCACCAGCCAGACGGTGGCTCTGAGAAGCCAGCCTAGGAGAAGGGGTTAGATTAGCCGTCACGGGGTCTTGGAGCCTCACGGGGAGGAGGACTAAGCAAGCCCTGGTGGCAGTGAACTGCAGACTAAGTCCTGCTGAGTTTCACCTTATTCTCAGTCCTTCTCAGTGCCTATGGCCCTGGGCGATCACCAGGCAAAGGGGCACTACAGTCACATGGGAGCACATTCAAACACGGAAGAACTTTCAAAACCATTTACTCCAAAAGCCCTTATTTGATAAGCGCAGAAGCTGTGGTCTGGAAGTGCAACATGGCTTTTGACTTTTTCAGTAGTCAATGAAGGTGATTAGAGGTTAGAGGCCTAGTAAGAGTGGGATGTGAGTTTTCTGTCTTTCTTTTTTTTTCTTTTTTTTTTATTTTTAGTTCTTACTAGTACATATTTGCATGTATTCACAGAGAGTTGCCAGATGTTCACGATACATCCTAATTCTTTTTTTTTATCTCATTCCCTCCATTTCTTGGTCTTTTTTCCATTTGCAAAAGATCTAGGTTTCTATTTTACATTGTGTCTTTATTTTGCTCTTCATTTATATTTTAAATTTCTCATATACAAAAAGCCATGTGATACTTAAGCTTATGCACCTGATTGATTTCACTAAACATTATGATTCCTAGGTACATCCAGTACCACAAGCAAACAAAAAAATTCAGATGCCTCCCAAACATATAAAATGGTTCTGAATAATTTTATTAACTCAAAAATGTACATATTGCCCCAGGGACGTACCTTAGTGACATTCGCCTGCCTGTCAACCACAAGGTCCTGAGTTCAATCCTCAGTATTGCCAAAAAACCCCAAAACAAAACTAATATAATAGTATTGCACGGGAGGAATTTGCCTGGTTTTGAGCATTGATTGTGGGTACAGAAAATGTTCCTGGGAGAAGCTGGGTAAAGGGTATGTAGGAATTTTCTGCACTACTTTTGAAACTTTCCAAAAGAGCAAAATTAGTTCAACATAAAGAGTTACGGCAGGACGGTGTAGCCCGATTAGAGTACGGGGCACGCTCTAATAAACGTGACGATGCTCTTAGCTGCCCCTTCTCTCTGCTCACCACGCTGCACAGTTCGGATACTAGATAAATGCCTGCTCACATTACCCTGAGGAGACCTTAGGTATAAACTGCATGCGGCTCCCAGCGACGCCCTTTGCCGCCCACAGCTGCCCGGCCCTGCTCTTGCAGTGCTGTGCACACGGCCCTTTTACCTGTTTTAGAGTGTCTCTACGGACGAAGCCAGAGTCTTGTTTTCCTCCACACTTGAGCTCACACTGCTGTGTGTGAGACCAGTCCACATGTTGTGCACGGCTGGTTCACGCTGTGCTTTTCTCTTTCACTTTTTAAAAAATCCCAGTGTGTTCCATGTGTAATCAGGAGTAATACCGGTACACACGTGTGGGTGCCATGTGATGTTATGATGCATATGTGTGCATCGCACAAAGGTGAAATCAAGCTAATTCACGGCGTGCAACACCTCACATACTTATCAGTTACTTTAAGCGAGAATGTTTAAATTTTTTTCAGAAACTTTGAAATATACCTTAGTGTTGGCAATAGTCACCGTGCTGTAACAGTTGATCAGGAGAACTTATGATCATCCAGCCCACCCTGCCAAGCACGATCAGCCACGTCCTGTTCGCAGCTGGTATCGGCTCAGCCTCTTGCTGTGCTCTTGGCCGGGGGCAGGTGCTGGGCCCGAGGCCCGTGGGTGTGCAGCGCACCCTCCCCACCCACGGAGCCCCACACCCCATTCCCCGCTCCGCTAGATTCCACACTCGCCAGCCCCCGTGACCCCGCTGCCTTTCTGTCCTCTCCTGTGAGTCCCTGGCACACGCTGGCATATGCTCTCCACCGTCTCCGCAGCCCCACCCCAAGGCGCTGGCGTCCGCTTGGCAAACTGCGCTCCTCCTTTACAGCCTGGGCCCCCGCGAGGCTGACCATCGCTCAGGGCCGAACTCACCCCCTGCCGTGTTAGCACGGGGCTTCGCTTATCTTGGCTTCACACAGTTTTCATTACGCCTTATATCTGGCAATTAAAACGCTTTGAAAATACGCATGTTGGCCTCCCCTTGAGCCCATGATTTTCTTCATGGTCAGAACATATGTTTTCATCTTAAACAATAAATATATTTTCAATGAATAAATACAAAGAATTTCTATTCATGTACACTGGCCTAAAATACTGCCATTTAGGGATATATAAAAACAAGAACAGGATATATATATATATCCCTTAAAAGCATCTTGGGCATAGGATTCCATAATGTACCCTGAATACTCTACTACACACTGTAAAAAGGCTGTGTGTGTGTGTGTGTGTGTGTGTGTGTGTTCATGCGCGCACGTGTGTATGTGCAAATGTGTGATAACAGTTATCACAACATCTGGTTAAGATTCGAACACTTCGATGTCAGACATAATCAGGATAGTTATTCAGAGCTGTCATCTTGATCCCCTGAGGCAATCAGACCATCTGAAGAAATCAGCACTTAGGCGTTTGCACCGGCCTCCCCACCAGGCCCTGGAGAGGATTCAGGCCCCGGAGCCACCCGAGCTGGAGAGGGACCAGTGGGTGCTCATCGCAGGAGCAAGGTTCAAAGGTCCTCCCGGCTGTGGTGCTGCTCTGCGTCTCCTCAGCATCAGCGAGGAGACCACGCCGCCCGCAGCTGCTCACCCAGTGCCCAGCCCTGACCCAGCACACAGGAGCGCTTCGTGAGGAAGAGCACTCGTGCTCCCATGACCACAGCACTCGCTCTGCACGTGTGGCGACTTTGGTCTCGGAGCACGTGACCTCACATCCACACCTGGCAGTCACATGGGCGTGGTGTCCTCAGCACGCAGGTGGGGAAACAGAGGCCAGGAGCAGGGCTGCCATCTCCGCGGAGAGGAGGTAAATGAGAACACTTGGCGCCATTTCCTTCAGAGCTCTCACTTTCACCCCTGGCATTTGGGAGATTGCTCAGAGACCTTCAGTGAGTGTGTTTCAACAAAGCTTACATCCCTTTTACTCACCTCTAAGATAATTTGGTGTTGTCCCAATAAGTAAATTCTATATCACATTATTACATATATATATATATATATTATACATATATTATTCTAGATTAGAAAGAATATTGGAGGTCACAAGGAACCACCTTGACCAACTGCTGTGGTTGGATGAGTGTTGTCCAGTGGTCCAAGAGAGGTTGCCACTGGGAGAGCGCTACTGGCACCTTCAGGGGACCGAGCCTCGCAGGCTCTGGGGCACACTCACAGGGGTTCTGGAAGCCCCGTCTCTTCTTGGCCCAAGACATGGAGTCTGGCCCCCACACACCCCCACTGTAATGGAACCTCCCTCACCAGAGGCCCACAGAATAGGCTGCCCAAGCTTGCACTGGAACTCCAGGAGCCAAAGTCACCTTTCCCCCGTGTAAGTTAATTATCTCAGACATTCTGTAATAGAAACACAAAACTGATATGTGTGTGTGGACTGCTCTCTTTTGTACCCTGAACAGTCCTGCTCTCTCCCTTGAACTAGTACCACTGAATATTTAATAATTTCTGACATTTTGGAGCAAGCAGATTGCTCAGTCCCAGAAACTAAGCACCCCAAAGTCCACGATCACAACACATTCCGTGTGGCTTTGTCACCTAACAGCAAGCTGTGTCGGGCTGGGGATTTAGCTCAGGGCTCTGCTCCTGCCTCACAAGTGCAAGGTCCCAAGTTCGATCCCGGGTACTGCAGGGGAAAGAAGAGAGTAAGTTGTGTAACGTCCGTGTACCCAGCTTGTGGGCAGGGACTCGTTCCCAGGAGATGGGTAGGTGGGTAGCAGGAGCACTAAATGCCCTGTGCTGTGGGCCTTTTATGGATCTAGACCTCCTGCTGGGGCCCTGGCTAGCTTCATCCTCTCCCAAAGTTCAACCCCATGATCTCCTGCTCCTCCGACTTGGCAGAACCTCCAGGTAATCTTTATTCCCCTGCTTCCTTGCTTTCTCTAAAACCGAGACACCACCAAATTACCGGGATGAAACCCACTTCAGTAATCTCAATGAGCCTTTCCTCCTCAGTATTCCTTTTTATTCTCATTCTTTTACCTTCCTGTTACACACGCCCCAAATACTGCACATATTATGTGTCAAGCTCCTCACCCCATCTCCTGCCAAACTCTCTGCGTTGTTTCCTTTGCCACTATCTTTGAAGGGAAAATATCCCTCATCCTAAGACTTAGCCTCCGTGCATGCTCCTAAGTCCACTAATCAAGCTTTCTTGTACAACCTTACTTTTCCAAATAATGGTCTTTTCTGGCTCC
>PVIR01016774.1:0-35823 GCA_004026965.1 Petromus typicus
CACTCCATAATGGGGATTTGTACCAGTATAAGACACAACTTAATTCTCATTTTTTCCCATAGCCCCACCCACCCTACCACCCCCCCATATATATAAAATTTGTTTCCTTACTTTTTTGTTACAATCTCCACATTGTCCCCTTTCACCTTATTTTACACTGAGCATTTTCTATTTCACAATATATAACATACAATGCTAGAACTCATTTACATCTTCATTTTCTCATACCAGAGAAAAGATGCGATATGTATCTATCTGTCACCTATTTATTTCACTTATGAGGATATCCTCAAGATATGTCCATTTAAGTAGAAATGATTCAAACTTATCATTTTTTATGGCAGAGTAGTACTCCATTCTATAGTATTATTATGTGGTAACCGGGGATCGAACCGGGGTTCTTGCGCTTGCAAGACAGGCGTCGGAACCACTGAGCTATATGCCTGTCCCCAAGTTCATTCTGTTTTAAACACTGATGTTTATGACTGCATTAAGGAACTTCTTTAATTCATGGCATATTGTCATTGAAAATCCATAGTTTCTGTAAGTTTTCTATTCCAACTCCATTTTTCAACGTATTTTAATTCTTTTTCATAATAAAATTAGGTATGAATAGAATGTATAAATTGCAATGTGATATATATATATATATACACACACATTGTTAAGACTATATAAGTATATATATTTATATATTTTTATATATTTTTAATATTTATATATATTTGTGTATATATATATATATATATATATATATATATATATATATATAAATTGTAGACACACTTCAGAAGTTCTCCCTGGTACTAAATGACTAGTAGCCAAAAACTGCTGCTTTTAATGCCTGTACCAACCAAAGGTAACTTGTTTTAATCTCATGATATGTCAGTACATTTGGCATTAAACACATTTTTCCATTCCTGATTATTCCCTTTTAGGCAGGCTCTGTAAATGTGCTGTAAATGCAAATTGCTATCTGAAGAGGCAAGATCATTGTTTATTTTTTTTTTCATTTAAAGCTTTCAATATTTATAGAAACAATTTTCTTCATATATATTCCTGGCTGGTATCTTTTAATCTAGCAATTCAGGTCAGCAATTCATAGTGTGGGTATTTCTAGTTTATCTATCAACATTTTTATAAACACATTGGATTTTTCTGCTGTTTTACTTTTCATACGTAGTCTTACTAATTGCCTTTGTTTATGAGTATTTGACATGGTTTTTGTTGCTAATACATTTTTGAACATATATGATGCTCTTTCAGTATTTGTGTTCCTTTATTTATTTAGTTTGGCAAGTTATAGGTGTTTTATCTTTTTTGTCTTAATTTACTCAGATTATTACTTTGTGGCCTCTTAATGCTGAGAATTTATTGTGGAACTAAGGAGGGTGGTTGAAGCTTGTGATCTTCTTGTTGTGGTTAATTCTAAGCAATATACCTTTGGCTTTATTACCACTCATTATTAGTATTAATATTTTCCACAGGAAACTACCCTTAGTAGAAACATTTCTCTTAGTACAAAACATTTTTTTTTTTGTAACCAACAGTTGCCATTGATCTTCTCAAGTGCAGTCTTCCTTGGCTATAAAAAGTGAAGTTTAGTTTTGCTGAGGTAAAAATAGGAATACACTTCAGTGACAAATTTTTAAGCCAATTTTCAATCTGTTCCCTATCAGACTATTCCAGAATCATCTTACAATTTGGCTTTAATCAGTTGTTTTACAGTAACTGTCACAAGAAAGGACAATTTTTAGATTAAAAAGAAAATGTGCATTTTCATTTCTATCATCCTTTTGTATATTTGCTCCTTTTTTGTATTCAACTATGACCCCCTAAAATTCATCCAGAGTCCCATTAACTTCCATAAATGTGTTATGGTTTTTTTCCCTCAATTTATTCTTAAAATGCACATAACATAAAATTTACTTTCATAATCATTTAAAAGTACAGTGATATAGCATGCATTCATATTTTTATGGAGCCCTCATCACTCTCCATCTCTAAAATATTTCCACCGTGAAACATCGTAACTCTATACTCCATAGAGGAATCCATGCTTTATTTTTTTGCCATCTGATGTTTTGAGCCTGGAAAATAGCTTGACAGATCAACAGGAGAAAAATCATACAAATTTAATTACTGTAAGTTCTGTATGCTATACGAGCATTCACAAAGAAATGCCGTTAGATTTGCATACTTGTATGTTGAACTGGACAAAGATTGTTGAGTTACTGAAAAGTGACAGGACAAAGGATCATGCAATGAGTAACTTCATGAAGGGGCCAAAACTTAAGAGTTATTCTAACAGTACCTGTTTGAAGATTTTCTGTTTGGCTCATTTTTTTGTCCTTTATAGTAAGACTGTCCCTCTCTTAGTTAGAGAGAGTATTGTTCACATGGGAATTTCATCTCCTGCTTGTAAGAAACATAAGAGTGATGTTTTTCATCTCCTGTACAAAGTGTTTTGAACTCAAAATAAATGCTAGAGTGGCGAAATTTGTGCTGGCACATTCTGAGCTCTTTCAACCCCTCAAACAGTGTACTCACCATTATTCTTTACTTAAAACTCTTCGATTTTTCATGTATGCTTAGGAAAGTTCTTTAGCTCCAGCAGCCTCTCATGCCTGTGGAGCTTGGGTCATTAATCCAGGAAGCCAACTTTTTCAGGTGTTATTTCACCAGGAATCTGCCTCTTCCATTGTGAAGGCATGAATTTGTATAGATAAACTAAGCCATAGCTTTTCTAAGCACCAACAGAGACTACTGGCCAAATATACAAAGTGGCATATTTTGTAAGTGTAGTTAATTTAGTGACAATGAGTCACTTTCTGTTGGCATCATACATAATGATTGGTGGAATTATACATAAAAATCCCTGACATTCATGATAGCAGGAAATCAATTTTGTAGGTGAATATTCAATCTTTGACATTATTCGGAATATTTGGACTAATCAAATACTGTATTCAGAGTTGACAACCAAAATAATTAAATACATAAAACTCTTGCCATTCATGTAATAATTGAACTAATGACTGTATTTGTTAGATAAATAAGATTCAGGGGAAATATAATAGCTGTGTTTCCAAATATATGAAGGACTTTACATACAGAAATGCATTTCCAAGGACGCTAAGGCTGAGTGCAATATTCACTATAGAAATAATCACGACTAATTGGAATTACATTATAGTTCATGCAGTAGGGCTTTTGTAGACTGATCGGGGAACATATATGATCATGATGTAACAAAAATACATGCTTTATTTTAGTTGCCCCTTTGATAGGTGTACACTGAACCCAGTCTGTCACAACTTGAAGTTGTTCAAAGACTTACATCACTAGGGCTATCAAAGGAAGAAGTGAGGCGATTCCCAGAGAGAAAGGGGTCAGAATCCAGGGAGCACGTGTGTATGTAGTTGATGATACACAGCAGTACAATGGTTGGCTCTGGGTCAGAGATCTACAGGGACATTAGCTGGAGGGTCTTGACAGTACTTTGCCTTATCTATGGCCAGCAGATGTTGAGTGTAATTTCTCTTGGGTATGCAAAGCAGAAGGATGTGGAATGACTGAAATTCTGCCTACCTGGGCTATGTTTAAGACAATTGAATCTGTAGTGACATGTATTTGCAGTGAAAAATGATTATATTCATTGTACAGGGTTGATACGTGGGTAAAACATATTAATTGTTTGTGTATCTCTTCTCCCTCTCTTCCCTTTCTCCTCCATTTACTTTTTTGGTCTCTTGCATTTTTGCAACAGTTTATCTTCTCATTCCTTGAAAAATGTGTTTTATTTTTGCCTTTAATTTACTTATATTTAAGTACTTCTTATAGGAAAAATCATGGTATCTAATCTTGCACTTCTTATTTATTTCAGTTAACATTATGGTCTCAAGGTGCATCCATTTTCCTACAAATGACTTCAGTTTATCCTTTTATGGCAGAGTAATACTTGATAATATATATTAAGAGTATGAAAACAGAGGAATTGGATATGAACATTCCATTAAAAGAAATCTGCTTGGGGCCAGGGAGTTAGCTCGGTGGTTCTGGCGCCTGTCTTGCAAGCGCAAGGACCTGGGTTCGATCCCCGGCAACCACATACCATACTGGGCATGGAGACTCATGCTCAACAGCAACTAGTACCACATACCACAGTGCTGGGCGTGGTGGCTCATGCCTGTAATCCTAGCACTCAGGAGGCAGAGGCAGGAGGATTGCTGTGATATAAGTTTGAGGCTGAGCTCAGGGCCAGCCTGAACCACAAAAGCGAGACACTGTCTCAAAAAACCTAAAAAAAAAGGAATCTGCTTGAAGGTCAACATTAGGAATCCAGTGTATATTGCATTTTAGATAAGCAAATTTTAATTACAAAAGATAAAGATCGAAAGTAAAACACTCCTTCATATCTCTTTACTGACTTATTAACCATGTTTACAATAACCATAAGTACTTGAGAAACTTTTTTTTTAATTTGTGTGTATGTGAACATGTATGTGTATGTGAACATGTGTGTGGGGGGGGTACAGGGAATGAACCGAAGACTTTCACACTGAACTATTTCTCAGCCCTTTTTAATTTTTTTAGTTTTTATTTTTGACATAGGATTTTTCTGAATGGCTCATTTGCTCATGCAGGTTTTGAACTTGTGATTCTTCTCCTTCACCCTTCCACAGAGCTGGAATTATAGGATTATGCCACCACAGCTGGACAATTTTATTTTTCCATGTCCCCCCCACCAAGTTTCATTAGAAAAGGGATCTTAATTTTCATATTTTTTCTTATGCTCTAGATTCCCAGAGCAGAAACTGCCCCTTAATATAGAGTTCAACAAATTTAATTATTAGAAAAGTCACAGAACCATCAATCATTAAGTTGTCAATGAGTATTTAATATATGAAATATTAAATGACAGTCAAGTGCAAAAAGACAAATGATGTGCTATTAGACAAGAATTTTTAGATTTATTTTACAAGTTTTCTACTAATAAAGCACTAACTGCATAAAATTTGATTTTTTTTCTTTACAGATTCTACAATTTCTATGTTATTAGGGTACATTTTATCACTTTTACATTAGGAAGAAAAATTCACATACAGTTCTAAGCTTTCATTTTATTCCTTTCTCACCTAAACTCAACATTTTAGCCAATTAGGTACTTAATAGGCCCAGAAGGAAGAAGTCAGAGCAGTTCTACATTTTAATTAAAGATCAAAATCATCTATTGCTGAGTTGGGCGAACCAGGATTGGGGAAGCCAAGTCATCTATGGACCCAGCAAAGGGGCGATCCAGGAATCCCCAAATCACACCTCTCATTTGCACAGTGGCTCTGGTTCAGACTACACTGGTGAAAAAGTCAACAGCTCACCTCAGGGACAGGAAGACTTCCAGACACTAAAATAATCAGCCTTGTTATACAAAGTGTTGACATTTCCCTTAGTTATCTAGAAATTATAATTCATTAGATATATTTTACCCAAAAATTACCTCCCCCAACTCCTTTTATGACACCAAAGATTATCCCAAATATTAGATGAGTATTCTGGTTTCTGAAGCTAGTGAAAAACTAGAGAAATAGAAAAGTCATAACCAGAAGTGCAGGATGACATTGCTTTTAAACATGTGAAAGGAAATCTGGTTTGGTGTTGTATACCTGTAATTCCAGCACACCGTGATGCTGAGATAAGGGGACCAAAGGTTAGACACCCATATGCACAACTGAGGAACATAGACTTACTGAGAATTAGAAATACACAAAGGGACAGAGAAATAAGACAATGCAAAAGCTCTGGGTTCAACATCCCGTACTGTCTTCTAACAAAGAGGAAATATTGTGTGTAAATTTATAAAGTTATACAGAAATTTGATGACTGCACTGACTTTAAAAAATTATATTTGCACTTGTACTTAAAATCAAGTGATTGTTAGATTTTCCATTAATCAATATGCTAACTTAAAACAAATGATTCTTTAAAAAAACAGTGTTATCACTGGACATTAAGTTCCACATAAAATCTGACCTTGAAAATATATTTAAAACAATTCATTTGCAATGCATGCAATATTTTAAATTATTTATAGTACTCTTAAAGAATTATGTAAAATGTATTAAAATACTATAGGTACAGTAGATACACTCTAAGACAGTTTAGCTAATTTCATACAAATTGTATCATACATTTGATTATATTGACTCTGAAATGCCTAGCACTGATCCTGCTGAACTGCTCAATTCCCTCTATAAAAACAGTCTGTTTTGAATATGTAAGGCTTTCAGTTATTTTGTAAAGTTTGTCAAAGGAGCATGTGCATCTGCCAAAATGAAAAACATGGGACAAGTTTTGTGCCTCTAGGTGGCTCTACAATGGCATGTCACCATCTGCCACTGGGCATGTTCTAACTATAAACATTTAAAAGCTTGTGTCTAGCTTTACAACATTATCAGTATTCTAAGTCTTTATTTTGAAGCCATAAAGGAGACAGTTAACACACACATGCAGAGACAGGCATACATATACAATGCAGAAACTCACGAATGAAACTTATATATCAACTCGTATTTATGAAGCTTGAAGGAAGATTCATTTCATTTTAGTGCACTGTTCTATCTATGATGATAATGCCGTAGTCACTCTGATACAGAGAGAAAGATAGAACAAGTAAAATTCACACGGCCCATCTGCTCAGACTGGCCATGATCTGATCTCTTATTCTGAAGTATTAAATTTTGCATACTCTATATTTTTATGTACTTTTATATTATTTTTGTTTTTTGAGTCAGAGTCTCGCTTTGTAGTTCAGACTGGTCCTGAACTCACTATGCAGCCCAGGCCAGTCTTGCACTTGTGACAATCTTCCTGCCTTTGTCTCCCAAGTGCTGGGATTACAGATGTGAGCCACCATGCCTGGTTGCATAGTCTGTATATGAAAAAATTGAAATAAAAAACTTTGATCTGACTGAACTCCAATTCAGATGTCTATATTCACACTTTAGCAAACCAAAACTTTCTTGGAAAATATATGTGCAACATTTAAAATGTAATTTCCATGAGAAAAGTGGTTGTTAGCATCCTTCTATAAATAATGCAGTATAATATGGATAGAATCTTTTCATATATTTTTATTTTAGAATGTAAGCCTAAAAATGAAAAATAAAGACATAGAATAAAGAAAAGAAACAGAATATTATTAACACCAACCTAGTTTTCTCATTTCTCTTTCCAAATATTACTTTAACAAACAATAGTAATTTTTACATGAAATTTAGGTAAATTCTGCCTGATTCTGTGTAACATGTAAATATATTCATGGAGCACATTATGTAGGTCTTAAATGCTTACACAAACAGAGTCTGTAATCTTAACTGAACATTATGTGTGAAATATATTTTCTAATGTAAGCCATTCATTTAACTCTTCAGTATGTAAACAGATGTTTCTGTTCTATTTACAGGGTGATTATTCCTTTCCTTGCTAATTAATAGCTAGCAAATAGAAAAATATTCAAAGTTAGTTGAAGAGAAAAACAAATTTACACTTTAAATTTTTTAAAGGTATCATTCCTTAAGAGCTGCTTAATTTCATGGCCAAAAAATTGAGGGGCAGCTAGAGATTCCCCATATTCTTCTCTGCCTTGACACACATGTGCCTCCCCTTAACCTCTTCCACCATGTGCTGAAATAATGAAGTACATATTCTGAAAATCATTAGGTTCATTCTTCGTGTTGCTCATTCTATAAGTTTGAGCAAATTGGTGACTACATGTATCCATCATTATGTTTTCTTCTCTGTCCTAACTTTCCTCCCAACCTTGGGGTACTCAATGTTTTTACCCTCCACAGAATCACCTTTTCAAAAATTGCATGTAGTTGAAACTGTGTAATACACAGCTTTATCAAATTAGCATGTGTGTATTACATCTTTACCTCCATTTGCTATTGTCATTACTTTAGATTGTGGCCACTAGAATAAATGACTGGACATATTCACTGTTATTTTAATGTGCTTTTTCCAGATGACATATAGTGTGGATTTACCATATGCTCATTTTCTATCTATGTATCTTCTTTATGGTACTTGGTCTTTCTTTTAAAATGAGGTCTCTAAGTTTTAAAGTTCTTTCAGTAACTTTGTTATTAGTTTTCAATCACAAAATTTTCACAAACTATTCTCCTAATCTATGCCATGCCTTCTCAACCTCCTGACATTTTCTTTAGCACAGCAAATTTTTAAGTTTTCTTTACAAAAATAATTTAATTAAACTAAAAATCTACATACCATATGATTCATGAACATGAAATGCAAGATTCAATAAGGCCCCAGCACACTGATAGAGTTGTACAACCATAATCAAACTTAGATGATTTTTGCCACCCCAAATCTGGAGGTTCTGCTCTGACTAAATTTAGATAATTACTGAGCTATTCACTGTCCTCTTAGATTTTCCTATTTGGGAAATTCCTTTTTTTTTTTTCTGTTTAAAATAGACCATGTCATAATAACAATAAAGACTTTAAACTATATAAAGAAATGTAAATTCTGCAAAGTGAGTTTTCAGATTGTATTAGAATGAAACTATAGACCAAGAACAGAATATCTACAATATAACTACTTTCCTTTTTCATGTCTCTCTATCCTTTATCCTAAAAAATTTTCCACATAAGTGAAATCATAACATGTATATGTATATGTTTGTGTGTTTCACTTAATATTATGATTTCAAAACGAATCCATTTTCTTACTAATGTCTCGTTTATCTTTCTCAGTGGCAGAATGATTCTCAACCTTGCATAGGTATGACATTTTCTTTATCATATGTTGAAGGGAATATAGACTGCTTTCGAGACTTACTTTTGATGAATTATGTCACTATCAACATAAGTGCACATGTACCATTGAAGTATGATGCTTTTAACTCCATTAGGAAAATATGCAAAAGCTAAATAACTGAATCAGATGGAATTTCTATGTTTTTCATTTTTGGAGGTAACTCCATTACTGCTCTCTATAGAGGTTTATTCAATTTATATTCCCACCAACAATGAAGTATTCCTTTTTCCCCGTAGCCCCACAGGAATTGATTGTTGGTTGATTTCTTGATGGCAGCCACTCTTTCTGGAGTAAAATGTAGTCTTAAGATTGTTTTAATACATTTACAATACATTTACAGTACATATAATACATTTCCCAGATAGCCAGTGATGTTGAAGATTTTCCTTCTATTGACACAGTCTATTACTTTATCTGAGAAGTATCCCTTCATCCTAGATGCCCATTTTTTGATTGAGCTCAAATTTCAGGTGTCTAATTACTTTGGGTTCCTTATATTTTCTGCATATTAATCTATCTCTAACTAGCTGGAAAAATTCATTGGTGAGTTAGTGGAAAATGAAATAGATTTTTGAGGTACTGCCATTACCTAGTCTTTGCAACTGGAAATTTCTATACTGTTTATTAAAAATGACCATATTAAATTAAATATATGCAATAAAAGTTGTTTTAAAGCACATGGCTAAATAAATAATCCTATAGTGTCATTACTATTTAATAAATACACAAGTGGAACAATCACAATACTGGCCTTTCTAATATATCTAAAAATTTGTCCCCAGTAACAAATATTTGCAAAATATTTTATTATAGAAAAGACTGCAACTTTATTATCTAAGCAAAACACTAATAAATTATGTCATGAAGGTTCTACTGCATTTTGCTGATTGTGCACATTTGTCAGTGTAGAAATGTAATCATTACTATTTGTCTGTTATCTGAGTAATTGCATTATGTAGCAATTTAGTAGAAAGTTGGGCATGCTTATCAACTTTTAGTTTGGCTATGGGTTAGTTGTGTCCTTCAAATGGTACATTTCTGTTTTAACTTCTTCCTTTCTACCATGCCTCAGTTTTTTCCCCCTCACATTCTGTGATCCTCTTACTAATGTAAGCATAGAGACTCATATTGCACTTTTACAATTACTAGTTCATTTTTCTTCCTTTAATATAGTTGTGTGAATGAAAGTGCCTTGATGTGCTAATAAAAGCATTCTCTTAAAGTATTCCCATGCTATTTTTTTCATAACACACTTTCCCCCTTAATCAATGTTAGATTCCTCTCTGAATCCCTTGCCTATTTACTTCTGAATATTATGAACTTCCTCTCTAACTTATGTATTAATCTTCACCTGACAATTATGTAAAATGCTGCAATTGTAAAGTTTACAATTATGTTGTTGTTGTTGTTGCTTTGTTTTGGTGTGTGTGTGTGTGTGTGTGTATTTATATACATATTTTCTGATTGGGTCAGTTTGGTATTTCTGGGCACATATCCCAAATGGGCACTTGACATTACCAGGAAGTCTCACCACAACCTTTAGTAAATTCACCTTTGCAGTTTCTGTGTTCCCTCTGTGTCCCTTCGCTCACTTTCTGTACCATTTACACTCACTTGCTCAGCCTATGCAACCACTACAGCTTGGAGCCAGGACTGTACCTGTGCCCTAAATATTCTCTTCTCTCCTTGCTTTAGGATTTCATTTTATTGAATCTTTTCTTTATCTTCTACCCATAAATTTAAACCTTCTGTGAGATTTTATTTCAGCTCCAAGCTTGTTTTACTTTCATTTATCTTAAAGAAAACCAATTGTTTGTCTTTCAATCCTCCATTTGTCTGATGTCTTACATAACTGTATCTAAAGACAAGTGTTATTCATATTCTATAGATCTTCTCCCTTACTCCTCATTATCTCCTAATTCACTCTAATTCAGTTATACCTCCCACCATTCAACCAGAAAGTTCTTTAATGACAGTTTCTTAGACTTTGTCTCAGTCAGTGGTCAGGTATCAATTCTCAGTACACTAGCCATGGAAATAACAATTAGAAGGTGACTTGAGAATATAGTGATGTTTCCTACTGATGCTAGAAAACAGAGGAAGGAGAAAAACAGATTGGTTAATAGGTACAATATTCTAGTGGGATCGGAGGATAAGTTGTAGCATTTTATGGTATAGTGCACAAATGACAGCCTTCATGAAATTGTATAATATTCTGTGAGTCATCATCATCATCATCATCATCATCATCATCATCATGATGTGATCCTGCTTGGATATTTTTATTTTTCTAAAATTCTTCAAAATGACATCAATCTTGTTTTCTGCCTACCTCACTGACAACCTGTCATCTGCTTTTGAAGCTTTGCTAAAATACCTTGACCTAAAAAGATAAGAAATGGTCGAATGCCATCCTGTCTCTCACTTCATTTTCTCCATAGGTCTTGCATT
Source organism: Petromus typicus (assembly GCA_004026965.1). NCBI lineage: Eukaryota > Metazoa > Chordata > Mammalia > Rodentia > Petromuridae > Petromus > Petromus typicus. The sequence continues at coordinate 11,290 of PVIR01016774.1, forward strand.
TGGTTCATAGTTGTAGATGTCACACATTGTTGATTCTCAAATTTAGATGTTAAACATAAACCTCTTCCTTACACTCAGATTTTACCCACTGCCTCACTGAGGGCTGTGTGTACATAAAGAATGGGCTTCCCACTGAATAGAACCAAAGAGAACTCAATACATCAGCTCCAAAACTTAGGCCTTCCATAAATCCTTCTCATCTAAGAAAATGAGACAAGCAGACACTACCTCTGGGGAAATGATCTGAGGTACATCCTTGATTTTTTTCTTTTCCTCTTGCCTCACACGTTTTTTTTTTTTGTTTGTTTGTTTGGTTTTTTTACTATCAGTCAGTGCTTTTGGGTGAATTTCTAAATTCTAAACCTAATTTGACCATGTCTTGAATTTCCATCATTAGACATATGAATCTTGTCGTGGGCAGGTTCTTCACTGTTTTCTCTCCTGATAACACACTGTCACACTGTCAACAGTGGTGTCTAAAAAATATTTAAAAACATAGCACAAATCATTTTCATTGGTTACAAGCTTCTGATTGTGCTTTGTTTCACTCAACACCAAATCTAATTGTAATGTATGATTCCACTTGTCTTGATTTTATCTCAATCCTTCCTCTTCTGAGCCATTTATTTCCAAGTTCTCTCTGCTAGGGAATCCCCTGAAACAAATAGTTGGTCCACCGGGTACATCTACCATATAATTACTGCTGGATTATTGTCAATAGTTAAAGTTAATATTACATATCATTCTTGTGCATCTGGTTGCTGTGTCTCTCTCTAAAAATCTTCCAAAATCTATCAAGGGAAGAACTTTATTTCTTGCACAATCCTGTCTCATTAATACAGAGCCTGGTGTATAGCACATGGTCAATAAAGTTAATTATTAGACTGGATGAAGCACAGTAGATGAAGTGATCCTGATATTTTTTATTAAAAATTTTGTCCTTATTCACAAATTGGCAGGCATTAAAATATCAATTGTCTCTTGTTTTTTACTTGAAGTCATTTTCCTCAGCCTAAAAAGGTCTCCAAAAAATTGGGTTTTTTTAAATATTGTATTCATACAGATCAAGTTTAGGGACACAATTATATGTTTTAAAATATTAGGATTTCATAAGGGAGAATGAAGTCTCCAGTGAGACAGAGAATTTAGAGCTGAAAGCCCAGAATCCAGTGCAAATTTAGCTATGGCTGGTGAGGCATAGAGGAGTTACCTTCCTTCCGGTCACTGTCTTTCCACCAATCTATAGTATGAATTAAGTATTAGCCAGTTTGAACTTTACAGATATAGATGTGTGACAATTAATTGAGGAGAGTCAGTAAGATTCTTTGATCTTCCTTTAAAATATGCTATTGAAGTAGTAAAAAAGTGATTTGTATATTACAACAGTCTGAAGTCTCTCCCAGCTCTTCATGCCTGGTTCCGACTGTCAATATGGAAGACTGATAAACCTTGCAGGGGAACTGGAGTAGAGAAGGGGGTGTCAGAAACAGGTACAGGCAGGAAGGCTCTTCCTGGAGGATAGGGAATAAGAAACTCCTCTAGCTGCAAGTTTGTCCACACTTTGCCGTCAGTTTACCAGAGCAATTCTACACCATGTGAGTGATAGTATTTTCTTCTTCAGAAAAAGAATCGCTCCAGCCTAAGTTCCAAATAATTGCTATGTTTACTGCCCTTTTACCTATGTAAGTGTAAAGTTTAAACCTGCCCATTCTTATATCTTTGGTTAATGAATATTATAAACTAACTATATAGAACTTACAATAGACAACTCCCTGATATTCAGTAGACTACAACTACATATACTCATTTTCAGAGTAAGTTCACACTGGCTCAAAATGATTCTCACTTTCTTCAGCCCACTAAAAACATTCTACATGGCAACTCATATTCCTGCATTTAAATAAGAGTTTTGGAGTAAGCCATAAGAGCAAGGGAGTTGTCAGGATGGGCAGTTTGTGGATTTATTTCATTCTCCTCTGCTCTGACTACTCACTGATTCCACATTTAAAATTTTAAAGCCTCTGGGACAGATTTTGAGGAAGCTATGTCAGACTTTATTGTAATTTCTGAGCTGTATCATCAATGGATTTATAGTTATCATCAACAAATATATTTTATATGTACATTTTTAAACTAGATGTGTTGCTCCTATTTTAAGTATATGTATGAAAGAAAACTTAGAAATTAAAATTAATTTAAAAATTATGAATAAATAGTATCGTTTTATTTTTCTCATTGCTGAGACAAATACTCAGCTCTCAAAGTTAAAGGCAGAAAAGTTTATTTAACTCAGTTTGGAGGGGTTTGTTCCTAGTCGGCTGGTTGCAAAGCATGGCAATGGGGCATTGCACAGGAGAGACAGCTCAAGTTGAGCAGGAAAGTATCAAACAAGAAAGCAGCAAGTGGCAAGGGACAAATGGCCACAGCAGCCCTCTTTCTGTCCTTTACAGTCTCTTCAGGCTACATCCCCTTAAGGCTCACAAGCACTCACATCCAGGATGGGCCTCCCTTTATCCACACTCTGAATTGTAACAAAGCAATCCATTCACTTACTCAGTTACCATATACCCTTAATCCTTGACACTTTGGTGGGACATCTATATACAAGCTATGCACATAGACTGACAATTTTAGTTATCTGCCAATTGAACAAGTGTATAAGCATTTTTTAATTAACAAATTTACAAAATTTAAGGCTAAAAAGAAAGTGTTAATAAAATATATTAATTTAAAGTGTCAATTGTGTGATATTTTGTGCTATAATATTTATTTTTGTTCTTATAATGACTCGGTTCACTAAAAAGGCAGTAGCAGAATTTTATCTGTTTTTTTGCTGATGTTATTCATCTCGTTTCATAATTATTTCCTAAAGTTATTTTGTTTTAAGGCATTTTGTAATGTGAACCATTTTATATTTCTAATATTCTATTTTCACAAACTTTTAAATAGATATTTAACATCATCCTCTCTTGAAGTTACATTCATGTGTTTAAGTCTCTCAAAATCCTTCAAATTATTATCATTACTTAATACTTTATACTTTTGTTAAAGTTAGAATAATGACATGCCTGTAAAGATGAGGTTAACTGCCATTCATTTGCTGTCTTGTAAACCTAATGAATAGTGATTTAAAACATACAAATAAAGATTTCATAAATTTCTCATACACCAAATTAATTCACCTTTTGATTGCCAAGTTGTCTGTGAAAATGGCAAGTCTCTGGAGGTTTAGCATTCATAAATTTGTGATATGTTTTTTATATATATATATATATATATATATATATATATATATATAAATTGGTCAAATAATCATTTGAGAACAAATATTGTACAAAACAAAATATAATAAAATCAATATGAATAAGTACTCTATATATTAAAAATATACACAAAATTGCCATTGTGTTCTTGTGTACTGTTACCTAAAATTGTTTATTCTTAAGAAGTCATTCTTGACATTTGATATCTAACATCATCTAATTTTATAACATACTATAAAACTAAATTTAGCATCACCGTATTGCGGGGGAAAGTAATTAGCTCTCCTTTTTTTTACTTTTGTTAGTACATATTTGCAGTACATAATGATTATTTTCAGTGCAGAGGATTGGTACCATGTATGTAATGCATTTAAATTCTCTTCTTATTCTCTTCACCCCCTTTTATATTTCTAGCATCAGGTTCATTAATTTGATATGAGCCTATAAAATTAATGGTCATATACCTGGATCTGAAAATCAGACCATCAGGCCAAAGAATATATAAAGCCTGTTTGGCTCATTTTCTCTTTTCCTGCACCACACCAGGGAATGGAGCCGGCACCTGCCCGTCTGTTTTGGCTCGTGCCTATTTTTGGCAGAGCGTCCACTCCTTTGCACTAGTGCATTTCTTTCACACGCTGGCTACTGAGGAGTGACTCTGAGAGTAGCTGGGGCCTGGCCAGCGAGTGTAGCGATTACGGTGACGACATGCCCCGAAGAGAACTCCACTAGTTGGCTCGCTCACTGTGGGCTTCCGCAGTCCCACTCACTTCATCCTGTTGGTTCTCAGATAATTTAGGGAAAAATTAGTTTAGTTTTTGATGCTTCAGATTCTCAACACGAAACAGATGGTGCATTCAAATTCAAATTGACAAAACTTTTGTAAAAGGATTATTGACAAAGAGATTCCTTTGAAATGAAAGGGGAACCTGTACATTCTCAATAATTCAAGTGGCCTTTTGTTATATTTATTATAATACTCCCTATTTATATTTCTGCTGTTTTTATAAGTAGGAAATATAAAATTCTGAATCTTCAGTTTTCTAGATGATGTGGGATTTCATGAAATGATGTAGCAAAGGATCTATTTAAAGCAATGGAAATAAGCATTTTTTAAAATGTTGGTAATTCACAAGGTTTCTTTGAAACTATTTTAAATTCACCATGAAATATTTCATATTATTAATATAATTTTAAAGGTAAGAAATTTTAAATAAAAATCATGATTCATGTACAATTCTAAGAGACTTGCACTGACAATTCGAATAGTGTTGCTAATTTTGTTTGGATATTTCTAAAGGTAAGTTAGGTACACATTGAGAAGTTAGAGAATATGTCACTAAGCTGCATCTCAGGATTCCTTTCATTTTTGCAGTTGAATTGTCATTCTTGCTTCCATTTGTTTGACCTACAGATAATACATGAATTACACTAGCTTATTCTTGAATGCAAGGGCTGGGATTTGATGCACTATTTAAATAGTACACATGATACTTCGTATCAATCTAAGTTGAACTAAATCAGTCAATCACAAATGTAAGTAATAAAATATATTCTAGTACTGGAGACAGCAAACTCTATGCCTCACAAATTGCCCCATGTAATTCCAGTGAGCGTGTTCATCTACTTAGGTATTATCATGGAGACATCCAGGTTGTACTTTGTAGCTCTCAACCCTGTGAGACATTTCACTGCACAGTCAGTACAATACTGTCCAAGCAGGGGGTAGAGATTTCACTTGAAATGCAGCGAGTTGTCAATGAAAACTCAGGGGGTGGTCAGATACCTACAGTGTTTCAGGGCAAAGCTGAAGTGTTCTTGGAAATGAAATCGACTTCTGAGGTGCAATGTCATATTTTTATATTTTTCACTATTTTTATTATCAAAAGGGAACTCCTCTTCTCTGTTCTATTCACTTGTGATTTTCCAAAAACAAAAACAAAATAACGTGACAACAGGAGAGAGCAAAGAAACTAAACTAAACGAAGCTTAGGTCTCCAAAGCAGACTTTGTGCCTGCATTTTGCAGAACTGGAGAGACAGATTCAATTTATACGTGTAAAGTATTGTTATAATTGGAAATATTTCAAAAGCTCTCTCTCACCTGAATCCCAGAGGCTCATCATGTTTATAGAGTGTTGTGTGCTTTGTTCTCATTTATGAATTTGGCAATTTCGTCTAACAGAAAAGTAGGCAAAAGACAGGTGTATAATTCCAATTGCCTGGAGTTTGTTTGAACATCCCATTTATTTTTGTGCTAAGTGTAAGAAAAGGTATTTACCACAGCATATACCACCTGACAGGGCACTTTTGATTCCTTAGAATCAAAATTATTATGTTTCGGAGAAGACAGACTTGGAGACCTAAATCTTCATTAAATCTGTAATGTAACTAGCAGATTTCTTCAGCATATAAGCATCTCAATTAAAGCTACATGAAAGCTTTTTGCCAGCTTGCCTTCTTAGACTTAAAAAAAAATGTCTCTACCACCTTAATGTACATGGATATCAAATAATTTTGATTTCAATTTACCATCTATACATTTGAGAGGTGATTCTTTTTTGATAATTCATTCAGGTCTTATAAATCATGAACACACGTCTCAGTGGTAGAGAACAGTCAGGCTAATGTATTTCTATGCAGAAATGTGTGGCCTGATAATGTAGCAGAACTGGAGGTTTCAGCAATTTATTTGAATAGCCTACTGTAAGCCAATAAATTATTTTCATTTTGGAATGACAGGGTTGCACATCTTCCATGCTGTGCCTCACCTGTTGTAGTTATCTCACACCCCCTTACTCTGTAGCAAATTATGGCCAATGGGGAGGGCTTTCTAGTGATACCATGCAGGTCCTATCTGCTGATAATAAGAATGTAACACTCGCTGCCATCACAAATGCACTTCCTGCTGGTATTTTTTATGTGATTTTGCCTGGCATTTCTCTCATTGCCCTTACATGCAGGAAGCTTTCATATACAGTCTGACAGATGGACAGAGAAAATATAACCTGCAAAGCACTTTTAATATGAAGAACACTTCATCCATCACGTGTGAACTCAGATTGCTTTCATTCTCGTTTTCTTATTCCTGGTATAATTCATCTTGTACAATTAGCCCAGTGTCAGTTCGATCACTGAGTTTTAATCAGGATAATTTACCTCTTTAAAACAAAATTAAATCTACTTCTTTATCCCATAAGTTCAAGGCAACTTCGATACATTTTAGCTAATATGTGTGTGGTATCAAAGTGACTTCATGCTCTATCTTTACCACTCCAAGAATCCTCTCAGTGCTGGGAGTCCGGGAGGAGGGGGATGTGGTTCATCACTACCAGCTAACCTGTGAGACAGACACAGGAAAGTGCCAGTGGCAGGGGAGACAGAGAGCTCACCAGGAATTCTTTGTCTGAGACAAAAGGCAGATGTAATTAGCAAATCTCACAAGGAGAGAAGTATGATTTGTGTTATATGGAAATGAAAGGGACAAATCAAATAGATCAAGCTAAAAGCTTACCCCTATATGTCCATATCCTCTGTATGTTTCATTTAATTAGTTAAAAGTTGAATTAAATGTAATATATTTAGGCCTCAAAAGATAAGTGCTTGATTTAGAAATGTTTTACAAAACTCCAGTTTATCAGTGTCAGACTATCATTCACGTCCATTTACATCCAAGTGCTTTTGCATGATCTCACTTGTACAGTCAGAAAGAAAAGTGTATCCTGTTCCAGGAAAAGTTTTGAAATATGTTTAGGTTTATTTACTATATTGTGATTATGACTAGACAAGCTAAACTAACTTACATATTTGCAAAGCAAGTCTGAGAAGTGTAAGTAGATGGTAAGATTTTGTTTTGTTCTCTTTTTAAAAAAATATTAGATCGCTTTCTACTTTCAAGAGCAACCAGTTAGGTTTGCTGGTGCTGCTTTAACATGAGCGTCACTGCGCTCAGTAACTGGGAAAAATGTCCAGTAACTGGGAAAATGATGGTAGGTATGTGGGAAGCCCTCTGGGGGTGAGTGTAAAGCCACCACATCAAGATGGGAGCTGAACTAAGTTGCGTGTACTTCTATTAAGACTCATTTTTAGCTTCTGGAAAATATTCAGCTCACACATTATCCTGACTGTCTCATCTGGTGCAAAAATTAGATATTGCTGACTCTGCCCTACTTGATGAGGCAGATCAGCCTTGAGTAACACCCTCCATGCTGATTTTCATGTGAGCAATCAATTGGCGAGCCCAGACATCTGAGCAATTGAGTGGTGGCATTATCTACTTGTTTGTTTCATTTTATTTTGTCTCATTCTGACTTTAAAATATTGTTTTAGATTATTCTGCTTTATCTTTTCCTTGGATGCTCTTGTAAATTGTATTTGATGAGAAAAGATTGTTACTTTAACAGAATGGAATGGACTTAAAATCACAAGAGTTCGGTTATCTTTTGAAATCAACACTCTCTAAAACTTTGTCTTCATTATTATTTCATTCCAATATAAGAGTACATGTGCTACAAATACATTATTTGTGGGCTGATTCTGGAAAAAAACAGAGATGATATTATTTGTGCCTTTGGCCTGTTTTCCAACTTGTGGAAGTATTAATTTATTGGAAGCTGCTGATTGGGAAGAACACTCGGGTTCATAAGAGATAGTAGTTTGTCAATGTAAGGATTTCTATGTCACCCATGAGACACAAATGTGCTATAAATCAATTATCTATTTTAAGATTTAGAATATATATTTTAACATAAAATTATACTTTAAAACAGCATTTAAAAAACAGGCTTAGAAATTTTAGGGTAAGTAATTTACTGTGGAGATTTTGTATTTAGTCTTGTGTTTATATCAGTAATAATCTAAAACTATTTTAAGGAACTGTGCCTGGCTAATTTCCACATTTACATTTCTATTTTTATTTTGATGAGTTGGGCCATTTACATTACATCTTACTTGTATTGGAGTTAGGCTCCATCCATACCAAAATGAAAGCTGATTCATGTCATAATATGTTATATAATTAAAAAGTTCAAAATGTTTTGTAAAACAAGTTGATAAGGAAGTTAAGAGCACAGACATTAATATTTTATAATGATACTTAGTACCCTAACTGGATAGGTGCATTTTAGTGCAAGCGGACTGAATAATTTGATACTTTCAGCTAATGTCAATTATATTTTTTTGTCATTATTACTTTGATTTTATTAGAAATTGTATTGATGTATGCTTAGAGTATCTCCTGACAAATCATATTTGGAAAACCACTGAAATCTGTCTTAAAGTGACAACTTCTGTGACCTTACTCCTCCACAAAGAAAGAACAAAATCACAAAGAGAACAGGAGATGTTTCTGGGCCACATTTTCATAATTTAGGTGTCATTTTGAAATTTGGACATATTTTAATATGTATGTTTCTTTCATATCCAGGTTTGGGAATACAACTGCAAGCACGAATTCTAACACTGATTAATAAGTTAATGTGTTAAATGTGGCTTTTTCTTAGATGAGCATTTTATTAAATTAAGAAATTAATTTATTAAATGTGATAAATCATATGATTTTTTAAGTTCCACCTTAGTTCTGCACTATTTCCAGCATAATTTATAAATACAGTGATAAATATCATTCATACTATAGTACAAAGATTTTCACTAACTTTTCATTACAACTCTGGAAAGGGAGGCAGAGAATCCAAACATTCATTTTCTGAGGATTATTTCTTTAGAAGAGAGTCTCAACTTTTGTTTTAAGAAAGGAAGAGCCATTTTTTAAAAAAAATTATTGTTTTATACAAATAGGCATGCAGTTTTTGCCCTGAACTTGTAAGTCATGACCTGCGCTCATTATTACGTAGTGTTCCTTGCCTTTTAAACAGAGAAAACCCAACAGACTTCGCTTAGGTGTATTTCTTTTGAGTCTCACATATACCTAGTACATGAAATAGTTATAGAGCTCACCATTGTAAAGTAATTTTGTACAGTGACAAAACTGACAAGCAAATACTCTGTGGATTAACTGCTTCCTGGCTATATCCCTACATCCTCTAAAAAATCAATAAGAACTGGGAATTTAGCTCAGTGGTGCTGCAACTGCTTCTCAAGTGCAAGGTCCTGAGTTCAATCCCTGTCAGGTACTGAAAAAAGAAAAAAAATAAGTAAAACAGTGAAATTGGCTTATTAAAGTAATTATTTCTTGTTTCTCAGAAGTTCTTAATTCAATCATAAATAAAATGATAAAGGAAAATAGCAAATCATTCAATGTGACACCCTATTGAGATAAGCCATTGACTGACACAGCTCTTATTTTAAATTACAGACAATAGTTTTTAATATTCTCTTTTTTGAATTTCTGAATATGATTCAACAAGGTTAAACAAATCCAGATGAAAAATAGCAACAAACATCTATGTGCAACTCCAACCCTAAAGGTTTTTTCCAAGTCATAAAGTCAGCATAAAATTCCTTCCAATTACTAGAGAAATGAGCTGAAATCCGCTGCCCACGTTTACTAGGTGTCACCGAGACTCAGTTGAAGTTGACAAAGTGAGAATATCTTCTCAAACTTCTGTGTAAATATCGCATATGTGTAAATTCTTCAGTACTTTCTCACGCTTATAAAATACCAATTTTATTAAGATCTTTGGCAGCTGGAAAAGGAGGAATACTGAGCATGGAGTGTTGAGAAAATTCATGATTTTTATCTTTTGAATCTCCTCCAAATCTAGTTTTTTCTTTAACATTGCTTATCTTTAATATAAGTATTATGGTATCTTCCCTCTGAGGCTAATAGAAGATGGAATAAATTAATAGCCATAAAAATAAACTATAAAATGTGTAGGCATTAGAAAACATTACAAAACGTCCATTTCAAAATCTTCTCACAGTTATTGCTCTTATAAGGAGTTAGCATGGAACTGTCAATGTACTTATTTGTATTTCTGTAATGAAAAGATCACAATGCAAGTCCAATGATCACATCCAATTTTCTTTCATTTCTGTATTAAATGTTAAAATTCTATTTTGTTTACTTTTCAGTTTTCCTATTTCTTTTGGTGCTTTTACAGATTAATCCTCTGGTGAAGAACAGAACCAGTGCAGCAGGCACTGCCAGATCTTTACCTCTTGTGTGTTTTGCCAGCGCCTACATGGGCCTTTGAAGTTTCTCTGACTTTGGTTCTCCATTCTACTCTGCTTTCCTTTCTCTGCTTCCCTGAGGTCTTTCCCTTCTGCTACAGACCATGTCTTGCAAGCCCATGTCTGGGTTCACTTTTCTTCATATAATCATGGAAAAAATTATTGGCTTCCACCACTAAAAGAGGTTCAGAATTTGAATATTAAAATGACATTTCATATGAATCTGTACATTTTGGGGGATTTTTCCTGAACTTCTCTCTTAGGTCCTGTTATTCCCCAGAGTGAAGGGCATCAAGGAACATTTGTTTTCTTTGAAGCATTTGTTTGGTCATGAACGGTTTGGTCCACATAGTTGCCTTGTCCCACAATGCTCGCCCCTTATACAGTGAAGGAGGAAGAGACATCAATTGTTTTTTACATGGGGTCTCAGCATGTTGCCCAGGTTGGCTCTGTATATTTTTTTAAATGCAAATCTTTATTAGTACATTATGAATACACCGCATCATTGCATTCAACTTTGAGAGTTTGTACCAGAATATGACATGACTTGATTCTCATTTTTGCCCTTCCTCCACCCACCCTGCAACCTCCCATCCCCTATATACATAAGCTTTGTTTCCTTTTTTCTTTATTACTATCACATTCTTTTTCCCCTCATTATTTATTTCTACATCCTCTTTCCTTTTAAAAATTTTCTATTTCAAACGATCAAATCTACATACTACAACTCATTTATGTCCTCATTTTCTCATACCAGAGAAAAGAGATGAGATTTATACATCTGTGACCTATTTATTTCACTTATAAGGATGTCCTCAAGGTACATCCATTTGAGTATGAATGAGTTAATCTTATCATCTTAATGGCAAAATAATACTCCATTCTATAAAAGAACCACATCTCCTTTATCCAGTCTCCTGTTGATGGACATTTTGGTTGTTTCCAAGATTTAGCAATCACAAACTGAGATGCTATAATCATGGGTGCACATATGTCACTGTGATATGAATCCTATAATTCTTTTGTGTATATACCTAGCAGAGCAAAGTAAAATGGGATCTCAATCCTAGCTTTTTGGAGGAATCTCCACACTGATTTCCACAGAGGTTGTATGAGTCTACATTCTCACAAACAGTGGAGAAGGGTTCCTTTTTATCCTCAGCCTCATCAACATTTGTTTCTGGCTAATTCTGAAATAGCAGTCATTCTTTGAGGAGTGTGATGAAATCTCAGTGTTGTTTTCATCTGCATCTCTCGAATGACCAGTGATGTCCTGACCAAAACCTCTATAGCATGAAATTTGGCAGAAGAAATCAACAAATAGGATCTCATTCTATTAAAAAGCTTCAGCACAGCAAAGGAAACCACCAACAGAGTGAAAAGGTAACCAAGAATCTTTACCAGCTTTTTCTCAGACAAAGGGCTACTATCTAGTATATATAGAGAGCTTTAAAAAATCACCCCACCCAAATTTAAAGACATAATTTGAAAATGGGCCCAAATCAACATCTTAAAATAACTGGAATGATAGATAAACTGCATTGCACTAGCTATGTATCTGTATAGTTTTTATTGTCTTATTTCAATCAATTTGAATCGTCCTTTGATTTCTTACAGTATTGAAACTTAAATATATTAAACATACATTTGATATACTTTAATATCATATTGAATCTCTATGATTAAAAACATTTTGTGTTTATTTTTTCTTAGCTTCTTTTAATATTTTTATATTTGATTCCTTGTGCTTTGTTACATTGAATTCTAGTGGAGTAATCTACATTGATCTCCTTGTGCTTGACAGAATTTATGTTAAGATTACGTTAAGAACGTATCTTAACCATTTATTTATGATCTTTCCCACACACGCCCGTTTAACTTAGTTTTTCAAGATCAGTACTATTTTTCTGTAATAGAGCTTTTCTCAGAGTGATAAGCTTGGTAGAAACATAAAAGTTTTGTGTTAGTTTTTAAAGATCATTGATGTACAAAATAGTAGGTACCTAAGGTTACATTTATAGAAACTGCCATCATCTCTCTATGTGCCTGCAGGAAAATGACAGAAAAATATCAAGGAAATTGGTATAAGCAACAAGAAACTGAAAATCCTCTGTTGGAGCCACTGAAAACTTTTACTCTCTTTCTTACTGCTATAAAGGAATAGTACTCATTTGTCTATAATGACAAGAGAGAAATATTTTGCAAAATATTCATAGGTTGTAGTCATAGAAAGATTTTGACTTTCCACTAAATAACTTTGTATCACATTACCCTCTCTAGCATACTTTTTAATAGAATATCCTGGAATCTTGGCAAGTGTACAGATAAAGAATTATTTTCAGTTATTATACTCTTACTTTTCTGGATGGCTTTCTTTATATTGGGGAGGACAGACAGATTACCTGTTTAAGAACACAAGTTGGGTTGTAAGTGTGTGGCAAGGATCGCATGTGTGAAAAACAAAACTTTGGGTTGGAGTTGATCCTGTTGAAGTCCTGGAGTTGTAAAATATAAAACAAAGAGAAACTTTCTTTGAAATGATTCCCTGGCTTAATGGACCCTGATCCTCTGCAACCAACTACATACCATTATTATAAACTAATAGTTTATATTGTGGAGTTCATTTATATTTTAACACATTTTCTCTCAGTGATTTTTCTGATTCATTTTTACCTACCACTCCTTCATGATTTTGTCTTCTCTGCTTTTCATATGGCAAAAGTTATTTGAGAAGAATAAAAAAGACAAAAAGGCACCAAAGAGACAGGTATTCTGTGAATATTTCATCTAGTGGCATGTTGTAAAGGGTGGAGGGTTAGCTCTCAAGAGAAGTAATCTTTGTCTTGACAAACTCATATAAAAAGTAGGTCATTATCCCTGTAGAAAGGCTGCTCAGACCTTGGCTTTTCAGCTTAATCTAAATTATATAGAAGATTCCAAAAATAAGCACACTGCCCAGCACTGCCATTGTGCTGTAATAGCGTGTGGACAGTGGTGTGCTGTGCTAAATAAATCACTGGTGTGTTTATGGAAAACATGGTGTGGTGTTCTGCAGATAGATTCCCAAGCATTCCATAAATTTCATATAAAATACAAACAAAATGTTAAAATATGATAAATCAGATATTACCATGATCAAGCATATATATATATACACATACATACACATACATACATATGCATACATATATACTTATATGTATGCTCCACATATATATGTATGTATGTACACATATACACACATCTGTATACAGGTATATAGATGTATACATATATGCACACATGCGTGTGCATGTATATATACATATACATATATAACCTTATATATACCTTGTATATACCTGTATACAAATATGCATATCATACATGCATACACACATATATATCCATATCATACATGCATACACACATACATATATATTTCTATATATGTCTCAGCATCAATATCAATAGCAACACATGTTAAAAGACCAATATCAATAGTCAGGCCAACATAAATAATTGTTTATTTGTGTCTTGGGCTTCTTCCTATATATGTTCATGAGAAAGAACCCCAGTTCTTTGCCAGTCCATGACGTAAGAAATAATCCATTGAGTAAAATCATCATACTTTCTGCTTTTTCAAAAATCATTCAACCACGACACATAGTTATAGCCATGCAATTAATTAATAGAACATTTTTAGTTAGAATATGACAACCAATGAAAATAGTTAGTTGTAATTCAGCATTTGTTTATTTAGCATGTATTTATGACAATGACTCTATAGATTCATGCTGAGAGTGCAGCATTAATATAAACATAAAGGCACCTACTGGCTTCTGGAAGCTTCAAAGCAGACAAGAAATGTGTGCAGGAAAGTGACTGAAGTAGTGTTGTAAATGCCATGAATTCTGTATGAACACTAGAGCAGAGAAACTTTGCAAAGGCAGTTTACATCTAAAGTCTAATGTAAATGAGGCCTTGGAGCGAGTGAGCCAGGCCATGGGGATTGAGGCTGGTGGGAGGTTGATAGGAGGATGCAGAAGTCTACAAAGATAACATGCCCAGGAGAGGCAGCTTTTACAAGTGTCAGGAGGAGGAAGGATAAGGGTATTTTCTACTTGCATTAAAGTGGCACACGCTGACTTTTGAGCTGGCCGAGAAGCATCACTAACTGCAGACTGTATGTCAGGCCAAGGAAGTGGAAAGGTTTCCTACAAAATATTGTATTGCTTTGTGAGTGCTTTATTTTTAAGTTATGATTTTTACTTCTTTACCGTTTCTGGGACAAGTGGTTTCCTGCATCAATGCATTATTATTTAGTATCATGATACAGTTTGGTGTGACTCCTTTATGTCAAAATGACATATCATTTATGTTCATGGGAATAATAATGATTACATCAAAGGTTGATAGTGTTTTACATCTGGTAGATGTAAATATACTAAAGATGGTCTATATTCTTCATTTACATGTAGTTCATCCAATCTATAATATCACCGTTATCTTTTTATTACTTATGTTTCCACACATACCATCACAAGTATACCAACAATTAGAAGAGGTTTATTCCTATTCTCACTCCTGAATTTCCTGGACCATTTTTAGTTCCAGGATGACTTTTAAATTTTTTCATTACTATTGGTCTCTAAAAATCAGAAAAATTGATATATAGTTGGAAAATGATGTTCTTCAAAATGTATGCATTTAAAATTACATACTTATTAAGACTAATTTTTTAGATGTGTCTGGGAATCTTATTTTATAAGATAAATTTCACTATTGATTTATACTATCTTTATCCTTTTTCCTTCATGTCTGTCAAGTGCTTGGCAATCCATGTGGACAACTATTATACATACAGAAGAAAAACTGGTTGAGAGTTTTCATGTACATGAGCAGAATACCCACATGGGAAGTCTATGATAGGCCATGGAATGTTACACAACTATCTTAGGACTTACCAAATGGATACAGGCTATGTTCAGAGACATCCAAAATCCTTGAAATTTCTCAGTTCTTTATATATTCCTTAGTAACTATAATTCTTAAAATTTATTTCCAGATATATGTGTAAATACTTCACAATAAAATATCTCTGGCAGACTGTCCATCAGGTCTAAATATGCACACCATACAGAAGTAGAATTATAGGTCAAGGTTCTCTGCCTTCATGCTTTCCTTAGTTTTCAGCCTCAGTTTTCATCCTACCCACTTCTTTCCCCTGTTCAACTTCCCAACCAAAAATCATATCACTTTGTCCTTATTCACTGATCTTGTCTCTCTCCCCTGCATTCACCTCTCTGTATTTCTCAATCTTCTTTCCCCTCTTCAGAGTTGTGTCCGTACTGACTGTATTCTATTGTATTGTTCTGATTTTGGCATCTCTACTTACTGTAGTTCACCCCCCTTTTGTCCTAATATAAGTCTGTAGTGGTCTTCCCCCACACACACCTGTAACATATTCTAAATAACAGACCATCTCACAGAGTTTCTGAAAATGGACTTAGCTTTGCTAAGTCAATAGATGTGGACTAAAAAATCAGACATGGTTTTGGTGGTAATGCACCACTTAAGATTTCATCTAATCCTAGATATTTCCTACCAGTGTGACTTTTCCTTCTGCTTTTTCTCTGGGACAAACTAGACCATTTTTAGTTTCACGATGATGTTTAAAACATAAGATGAGAGAGTTCTGGGAGAATACATAGAAGAGTGCTCACCTTGTGGTTAAGAAACATTAATAGAGTCCTCTTTTCAATCATGACATGAATGATGCTCTGCTTTTCCTATGGAATCTTTGCAAATGCAGACTTGCAAAAAGTAGATGAAGTGACAATTTGGATCATTTGTATAAGCATAGCCAATACAAATCTTGATGCAGTTTATTCCATTCTATGGGAAAAGAAACATTTCAAACATCAACAAGTCATTCATTTCAATGTAGATTAATTTTCCAATTTATAACACTGGCAGAAATTTTAACATTCAAGGATACAGATATAGGAGAATGATAAGCAGAAGATCTTTAGTAATACATTTAAATTTAGCAAAAAGGAAGAGAGAGAGAGGTGGAGGGAGGGAGGAAGGAAAGAAAGGAGAGAAAGGAAGGAAGAAGAGACAGAGAGAAGCAAGCATATAAGTAAGCAAGCAGGAGTATCCCCAGCCAAGTACAGCTTTTGCTTAATATGTGTTAAGGCATAGGTGTAATTTTGATTATGGCCAAAGAAAAATTAACTGGTACACAAGAACATACAAAATGTACATATTAATAGCGTACCATGTGATGTTTAATCTATAATATATTTGTTAATGTTTGAACTATGCTAAACATATCACCCCCAACATTTATCAGGTATTTTGGGGAAAATACACAAAATTTCTCTTCTAGGTTTTTGAAATATACAGCATATAATTGTTGTCTATATTTATCCTTCCAATGGCATTTCAGAACTTCTTAATCCTGTCTGTAAAATGTGCCCATTGTCCAATCTCTCTCCTTTTTGCCATTTTTCTACTCTACCCTGCCTCTGATAAACACTATTTTCATATTTATAAGATCAACTTTTGAATCCTTCTCACATCTGAGAGAGACCATGTGGCTCCAGTTTTTACAAATATTTTATCAAAGCTTCGTTGTGTAGTGGAAAGACAAGTCTGCATCTTTTAGCATTTCCTTGTTTCATTTTGTTTTGAAAATATAATGTGCTCATAAAAGAACAATGTTCCCCTGGTGGTTTGGGTAGCCACAACTGAGCCCCACGGCAAGCATAACTAACTGTGGACATGCCTTTCTGACAGTAAGTGATGAGCAATATTTTAGGGAATGGATTTTTAGTAAAATCATTCACTTGTTAGCAAAGCTACAATTTAACACTTCTCAGTAGAAGAGCTTTTCATTTAGAAATATCACAGACAGATTGCAGAAGTAAATATAACTTACTTTCTAGTACTTTACAGCTCATCTTTCATCCAGTATTCTGAACTCAATTTAATTATCTCATACATATATATTCTTGGCACCTGAAACAATCTTCTTTTAAAAAACAATCCATATTCATGCCAATAGCTCTAATGTACCAAGGGCTGCAAAGTGTGAAGACAAGACAGCATTCCAGGAAAGTCCTGAGATGTGACTGTAGCTCTTGATAACTGAAGAGCCTTCCCAAAATTACGGTCTAAATATGAACAGGGTGCCTTTCCTTTTCTATCAAATCACAGATAGAATTTTTTTAATTATCTTTATTGGTACATTAAATATACACATCATGATTGCACTCCATAATGGGGATTTGTACCAGTATAAGACACAACTTAATTCTCATTTTTTCCCATAGCCCTACCCACCCTACCACCCCCCCATATACATAAAATTTGTTTCCTTACTTTTTTGTTACAATCCCAACATTTTATATCTAAATGAGAGGGATATGATTTTCAGATGTGCTCAGTAGGAAACACTTCCTGGACTTTACACCTTTATAAATATTTCAGTTAATGTTTGGATTTCATACTGTAGACTGACTATATTATATTAAAGCTACTTTGGGGATAAGAGATCTTTAATATTCAAAATATAGAGTTTGTTGAATTTGGGCCAAATGAGAATAACCCCAAAATATCTACTGGATATACGTTTTTGGCATCAGTAGAAAGTGTCACTGAATAGAAGTCAGGTTTAAGATTCTTTCATTAATATTTTTCTGTCTTTTCATTCTCCATAGCAGGTACATACTTTTCCTTGAAATAGTTCTTAATTTCAACTCCAGGCTCTGTATCAGCCATGCCTCAAAGCCAGAAGTAGTTCCAATATCAATAGTGTCCAATAGTATCCAATATCATAGTGTCCCTAGAAAGAGAATAATAACTATCATACTGTTTTGAATTGGCCTGTAGTTTTCTATTTTTTACTCACTTTCATACTTTCATAGTTTACTAAGTGCAAAATGAAGTAAGTCATTAATATTGTCAATTTAGAAGCAATTTTTGGTATACTTAATACAATTATGTTTAAAATATTCATAGCAATTTAAATATCTAATATGGTATCTTAGTATCAATTCATTAAAGCATAACAATTTTAATGCACAATATGAAAATTTTGAATGAACCTGAGCTGTTAATGAGTTATCAAATATAATATAGCACACTGACCTTGCAAAAAATATAACTCCCTGTCCTAAGCCAATGAATCAATCACATATTTTTAGATAAATTTTTCTGTGATGAATTGCTTTTCAGCAGATTTCTTATTTACCAAGTTGAAGGATAAAATAAAAATGATTTGATTTCTGTATCAAAAAGCTTTACAGATCTTGACCATAACAATAAGAAGTAGGAACAATAGTATATCTCAAGGGGTTAATTTGAAGAAAATGTAAACAATATTTTCTATCTACATGTTCATTGTGCCTTTGCATTATGATATGACAAATATGACAAATACATTCATCAGCCAGTATCATTTCAGCATGCATTTGTTGAAAAGATGAATGTGATAGGAAACCAAAAGTTCAGAAAAATAATCCGTCCTCTAACGTAATATGTGGCAAGTTAGTGAAAAGAAATGAAAAGAAAATAATGAGAAAAGGTTAATGCAACATCACTAAAACAAATGTTTGCCTTGGGATATAATTGTCTAATGTATCTTATCATGGCTTCTGTAGAGTTTTTACACTCCTTAGATCTGGAAATATTATCGTGTCCACATCATTTTAGATTAGAAAGGAGTAAAGAAAGCTTCATATAGTGATTCTCTTGTTACAAAATGCAAAATACAAAAATATTTACACCTAAAATTTGAAAGTTAGAAGCAGTTTAACTATTTGAAATTGGAAGCAGTCATTTTTTGCTCAGTCATGAAACATTATTAGTCCACATAGATAAAATAAAAATATTAACTTGAATTTATTGCAAAAATATTTGCTGAATTAGTGCTAGTATTTTGTTTGTTTTCTTTTTGGCAATTTCAGAGTAACTATAGGTTGAAGAATGTTGAGATTAAAATTTATTTAATCTAATTGCTTTATCAGCAGTAACACTTGCAGTATGTAGCCTTACTTTTTCAATTGTTCAAATATAGTCACTGGGAGCCAAAATGGAGTATTTCCTTTTAAAAGCTTGACAGAATTTTTAATCACTGCCTGGAAGTCTCCTCAAATCTACCAGACCAGTGAAATTTCATCTTTTAGTCTTAAATCCTTTTTTTTTTCAACATAACTTGAGGAGGTCAAAAACACTTATTGCTACTCACTTATTCAGGTTCTTCTTGACTTCTCTCTAGATGCTAGAAGCAAAAAAAAAAAAAAACCAGATCCAATAACTGCATGCTATTAACCCACGAATATGAATATGTCTTTTGGGATATTTTAGTGAATATTTCTCTCTATTGTTGGTTCATTTTGACCCTGGCTGAAGTGGACATTTAACCCTTGGTTACACTGTGAGATTTGGTCAGCAACATAACTCTTGCGAAGTATCCCTCTCTGTCAGGGCTGCTCAACGTGGATGGTGAATGTTTTTAAGTAATTGTTTCAGTGAGAGTCACCTTGCTGTTCGTCCCTCACGGGACAGTCCTCGCTTTGAAAACATATATCCCTATCATTCTTTTCACTTTCAGAAACGGTTCTGAAAGTTAATTTTTGCTCTGAGTGTTTTTATGAGACGTGATTAAAAAGCATAGTCTTGCTGCGAAGTACCATTTAATGAAAAGGCTCGTAAAACATTATGGTGTGTCCTCATCTACCTTATTTTAACTCCTCGCCAGACTCAAAATGACTACAGAAAGTGTCTGGATTAATTCAGCACATCGAGGCAGTCACACCTGCCCAACTGGAGACAATTTTGAAAGAGGACTTTCAGAGCTTCTTAGAAACTGGCAAGATCGAATAAGTGTACTTGAAGTGTGGGACAGTGTTCTGTGATGGGAATTCATGATAGTGGTCTTTCAGTGAATTTTTTAAAACATTAACTGTATTTTTCAATCACACTTCATACTTAGACTACAGAGTGATACTAGAAATGTATTAGTCAACTTTCCTGTTGCTGGACATGATATCTCACATCCACAGCCAAAACGATGAGACATTTAATTTGGCTCACATTTTAAGGAAACAGTCTAACGAATAAAACACCATGGTGTAAGAGGGTGATGAAGGAAAGCTGCTGGGTTCATGGTGATCTGGAATCAGAGCAGGGAAGCAGCAGGAAGAAAGAAGGGGGCACTGACCAGAGTCACAGCCCAGCCAGGCATATCCAAGGAGTGCCTTGCTAGTCCGGCAGGCATTTCTTCCAGCGTTCAACTCAACAAAGCACAGGCAATAATCACAGACTATTTGTCTAGTTTGGAAGTCTGTCTCTCATTCTACAGCTAGTTGGACCAAAATGTGTGAATTTTCATAGTGTGATGCTTCAGTGTGTGTGTGTGTGTGTGTGTGTGTGTGTGTGTGTGTGTGTATTGAGTTTATTGGCACATTTTAAGTAAACATGATGATCATGTTCAACATTAAAAATTTTACATGTGCATGATATATCTTGATTTTCATTTTTCCCATTACCCTGACCTCCCCATATACATAAGCTATATACGTAAGCTAACCCAATATATACATAAGCTTTGTTTTCATTTTTATTTTTACCATCATGTTTTTTCTTTCTCTTCTTTATTTTCCCCTACACTCTCCTTTTCTTTTGAACATTTTTCACATTTTTCAAATATGTATCATATATTCTGGACCTCACTCACACCTTTATCATACTAGAGAAATGATACTATGTTAGGTAGAACTCTTTGAGACATTGGTATAGGAAAGGACTTTATAAACAAAACCTCATCAGCACAGGAAATAGCATAATCAATTGGGATCTTGTCTTATGAAAAAATGCTTTAGTCTTAATGACTGTGGCCAGACTATTACTGAAATGCCAAAGTGAGCATTTACCATTTTTGTTATTCACTCCTTTAAAGCATATTTGACTCAGCTATTGGCTGACTGTGTATCAGGGCAAGGTAAACTTTGTTCTGTTGTTGATTTTCTAGCCTTCATTTAGTATCATAGACTAATTATTACATATTAATGGACACTATTTTAAAGTCACTTTATAGCTCATGATCATATGCATCATGGTTAACAAAATTATTGTCTGCAGTCAGTGAGATCTGTGGTTATATAATTGTATATAGATGTAGGCTAATTTATAATAAAGATTATATATATATATATATATATATATATATATATATATATAATAGTTATAGTTTGTATAGTGTCCTTTGTTCAAACTCATATCTCAAATACCATGTTTACTTTTGGAATTCTTATATAAGTTCTCCTGTAGTTCCTTTAAATATATAGTGAATTACAGACTTCATTGATTGAGTTATTGAGATCACCCAGTAAGCAGACTAAATTACAATATCAATGTCAAGGTTAATTTAATAAAGGATATAATGTATTTTGGAGACTCTAGGAAAATACACAAAATTGATTTAAGATATAATGTAATTCTCCAGTTACAATACAAAAGTAATATATGCTAACCTGCCCCATGAAGACAAGTGATTCTTCAGGGACTAGAAACTCTGCTGAGTGTGTGTGGTATAGGACTGGCTGTGAAGTCTCCATAGTATCAGCAGCCCCTACTTGCCAAAGAATAGAAAGAGTCAAGTATAGGGGCCGGGGATTTAGCTCAATGGTTCCGGCGCCTGTCATGCAAGCGCAAGGACCCGGGTTCGATCCCCGGTAACCACATATCTATACTGGGTGTGGAGACTCACGCCCAGCAGCAACCAGTACCACAGACCACAGTGCCAGGCATGATGGCTCACGCCTGTAATCCCAGCACTCGGGAGGCAGAGGCAGGAGGATTGCTGATGTGATTTAAATCTGAGCTCAGGACCAGCCTGAACCACAAGAGACCCTGTCTCAAAAAAACCTTAAAAAAAAAAAAAAAGAAATAGTCAAGTATATAAGTTTAAATGACTTTTCATGTACACTGTGCCCTGTACATGGTAAACACATACTCCACCACTCAGCTATACCACCATCCCCAATTTTTAAACACAAACTCACACACACGCACACACACACACACACACACACACACACACACACAAATAAATCTTATCTGTTATACAATGTAAATGTTTTTAAAGTATATTTAATACATGTTTACAATATTAACTCCTTAATATTGTATAGGAGGAATTCTTAGAGTATTACCTATCTTTGTTATAAAAATTTCTACATATATAATAATCTGTATTGTAATGATTATATAAAAGAGTTTAATGCATTTTTTGAATTCCATTTTATAAACTGTTTTGTATTTAATTCAGAAATAAGAATATGCTGTGAAAAAGTCATTCTATATATAGATGTAAAACAACACCTTCCCTGAAGGAAAGATTTTACAAAGGCTGATGGTGGTACAGGTGAAATGAGATTTATTGAAGATTTCAGGATTAATATATTGGGCAGAACTTGAAGACAGAAGCAAGTTACCTGTAAAAAATTAAATCTACCTTCCTATCTCCTAAGCTTAAATGAAAAACTTGAAAATATTTTAAATAGAGTATTAGTCAAAAACTTAAACATAATGTTTCCTCACCTAAGATCTAGAACTTATATGCATTCCCCTATATTTTAAAAAAGCATTCACTAAGGATGAAGCTACAGTGAATGTTATGCATATATATTAATTTTATTTAGTCTTAAAATATGGTCTCATCAGAGCTGGGCAAAGAAATTTTATAAACCTTATGTTGAAATATGCCAAACAAGTATACTTTTAAGCTTACTTCTATCACCTTATTTTCTCTCATCTTTTATTCTAACTACCTATGTGTATTTGTCATCTCTCACTTTTTCATTTAGTGTCAGTTATCATTAATTTCAGTGTGGTCTTGCTGAAAGATAGCCCCTTATACTTTTCTTCCTTTAAAAGTCTTTTCAGTTGTTATACATTTAAAAAAAAATTGGCAAGTACCTTAAAAATCTGTTCAATGTTTGAAAGAAAAGGAACCCTTTGCTGTTATTTATCCAGAAATAACCTACTTAAATTGCTCTGCATCTTGTTTCTCAGGTGTCTTCCTATCCCACACAGTGGCTGAGGAGTCTGGCTGGCAGCCATTTTATGCTGTATAGCTGTAGCCTAGAGGAACATTCTAAAGAGTTGCGAGGAAAGAAAAATACTCTATTTTTTAGGTAGATTTGCAAAAGCCTTCAAGGAAGGATTTTTTTTCTGACTTCACCAGTGTTTTAAAACTGAGTTGTTTGCTGAAAAGTTTATTTTTGAGAGTGCAAACATTTGAGGGAATGTCAAAACAAATTTTGATATATGCCAAACAGTATGGGCCTCTTTTTTCTCTCTCTTTCTTTTCTATACTTAGTTGAAAGTACCTCTAAATATATTATATTGTAAACTCTGCTACATGAATCTAGATTTATAATTTTGTTTTAAGAATAAGTGCTCAGTGGCAATTACCCCTTAACTGTAGCCATTTTCTCAAATTGTACCTTCTTTAAAGAATTCCAAATTAATTCAGATTTTCAATAAAAACACTTACTTTCCTCAGAAATTCCAGAAAGATAAGTGTTCTATAATGAACTCACTCCACTCTGCTAAACAATGACATTGTATAGACATCATCAACTGCTATAAAAAAAATCCTCAATTAAAGGAGATTCACCAATGAGAGTTTTGGTGAACTTAAAAAATAATGGATTTTTCTGACCAGCTAGTAACAAGGTTCTACAGTAACAATGCATACCTCTCTTCTCTTCTGTCACCTCAGTGCTTCCTGCTGCAAAGGCATATTTGTTTTACCAATTAATGATACATATCATTTCCACTTTGATCCCAGTACGACATCTAGTCAGACATGTAGGCGTGATTCAAAAACGCAATCTTTGTTGACCACAGAATGTTTTCACACAAAAACACACAATGGCTGGCAAACAGAAGGATGGGACAGACAATTGTCTTTGTTAGCCTGGGTAATGCTTAAAATTTAGAAAACTCTTCATAGGAAAGTATGATACTTCATAGTTTTCAACATATTAAAAAATTCATGCAAATTTATTCAACTTTGACTACACAGTAGATAGTGAGCAATCTCTGAGTCATGGCATGAAACTTTAATTCTAGTGTAACTTTGA
>PVIR01016775.1:0-26618 GCA_004026965.1 Petromus typicus
CTTCAAGGTTGAAAAGATTTGAAAGTATATAGTAGAAGTTTATTTTTTGTCCTTCTCTTCCTTCCTCTCCCCTTTTCTTCTCTTCCTTCTCCTCTTCTACTGTTTCATTTCCTCCCACTCCTACCCTCTTACCCTCTCTGTGTTTCAAATAGGAATTTAATCTGGGGTCTTGCACACGCTAGGCAAGTACCGCACCACTGAGCTCTACTTGGCCGTGGTTTTATTCCCTCAGAGCAACTCTGCTCCTTGCGTACATTTGCAGCTGATCTCTGACAACAGTTCTTAGATTGGGCTCATTTCCCTGGTAATTAGGTGATTTCCCTTCATGTGAAAAACAAATGTTATGCTTTAATTTAGAAACAGCTGCTTTATAGCGAGGGATTGCACAGAGCAACTGTTTCTCCAAGTTATTTGAAATGTTTCTAGTGGTTTTATGATTTTTTTTTAAAAAGATTGACCTTGGGCCAGGGAGTTAGCTCAGTGGTTCCGGTTCCTGTCTTACAAGCGCAAGGACCGGGGTTCGATCCCCAGTAACCTTATACTATCCTGGGCGTGGAGACTCATGCCCAGCAGCAACCAGTACCACATACCACAGTGCCGGGCGTGGTGGCTCACGCCTGTAATCCCAGCACTCGGGAGGCAGAAGCAGGAGGATTGCTGTGATGTGAGTTTGAGGCTGAGCCAGGGCCAGCCTGAACCACAAAGCAAGACCCTGTCTCAAAAAAAAAAAAAAAAAAAAAAAAAAAGATTGACCTTATATTTTGATCCATCAGGAATATATATCACTGTAGTCTTATTCTATTGCAATTATTCAGCTCTGCATTCTCTCCCTGTCTGCCGCTAACTTTTTATATTTTTTCTAGATGAATGACATTCCACTTGCAGATCTGTTACAAGCATGGGTTCTAGAGCATTGTTGAGCATATTTTTTGTGCCTTCCTAGCCAGCAGCTCCTGTTGGGGCTACACATCCATTTGTAGTACACTTCTAAGATGATTGTCACAGCAGTAATGAGACTTGGAATGCAAGCTTCCTTTTTAATGAGGCATTGTGGTTGCTGTTAAGGCAACTCTTTCCTAAGCCACATAAAAGTTTATCATTTTACACGATGTGCGTGCATTTTAAATCCTAAAAACATTCCAGACTTCCGAGAAGTATCAATGATAGTGATTTACATCTGACAAATTGAGGCATTTCTAAAACCTGATAAATGTCAAAGCTAAGATATGACATATACATTGTATCTATTTCTGGAGTTTATTTTGGTGCCTAAATTGGAATGTGCGAAGTATAGTTTTAGATATATTTTCTCCCTGCTTCATATTGCTTGAATCTATGAAGATTGCTGGCTGACATTTCCTATTTTATATTAGCATAATATTAGCTCTTTTAAGAACACTCTTAAAACCTTGCTCCATTGGAATTTGCTGCACAAATATATACTATCCTTTTGCCAAATACTGAAGGCACTTCAGTATTCTCACTTTCTCTTCCTTTTCCCTTCCTATCACCTCATTTAATTCACTAATTTATCTTTCCATTCAAGTCGTTTTGACTCAGTGTAGTAATACTGAATGTCCCTCCCTCTTTTGGTGATAGGGCACAGTGTGTTGACACTGTCCCCGGTACTCCAAAATGGTGTCATAAATCAGTGTTTTGAAAGTCTGAAATGCCTCCAATGGTGTCTTAACGCTGGAAACTCACAGACTACATTGTCTCCAAGTAACAATGTGATCTATTTTCTTTTGGATTCTCTAGGATGTTATTAAAAACTGACTCGTTCCTTTGCTGGGCAAAGGCTCAAATTTCACTATGTAAGAAATTTGAAAACATATATTTAACTTAGATTAATATCTTTCTTTTTAAGTTTCTACATCATGCTTCATTAATATGAGATGATCTCCAGGTTCCCTTAGAGGACTAGACCCTGCTTATTTTGGAGAGTTTTCTTTAAAGTGGGTACAACCTGAGTTTCTGAGCATGGCTGGTATTATTTCTCTTCTCAAGTTATCATCTTCTGTCTAGTACACCTGTTTTATTTATCATGGACCCATTATGCCAACTCTTTACTGCACAGACAATCAGAGTTTGCTAGACCTTTTAGACACAAGATCTTTGTTACTTTAATGGGTGGATCAAGGCTGTATCTGTGGTGGATTAATTAATGGTCAATTTACGTAGATTGCCCAACTGAACTGAATTAGCATTGATCTGGGCATGGAAGACCCACCTGAGGACTGTGGCTAAAATGGCATTAAGAGAAAAAGGGAGGGGAAGATCGCATGATGCTTATTTCCCAGGAGAAGCTTTGTTGCGGCTGACTTTCCTGATGGCAACTTGGCTGTTCTCTCTGATGGATGAGCTCAGATCTTTGCTAATGCCAGGGATGGCTGCTGTTCGTTGGTAGAGCTCTTGTGTTCACCTCTGTTTTTGAGTGTTGCTTTCTGGCTCTCCAAGGCAGATCACCCTTCACCCTAAAGACTTTCTAGCTTCCACCAATGACCCTTGGGACTTTCTGGTACAGATCACTGATGTAGACTTGCATGAGACAGTGCCTGGCTCTAGGTCTCTGGCTGGACTTATGGGGAACACTGGCATGATCCAGCGCTTTGGTTAGATCCTTTGCGTCTCTTGCATGAGGACAGATCTCCTGCACTCTTCTGCATTTGCCTTTATGGGTAATAGTTATAACATAATTCTACAAATTTATGTGTTCAGTATCAAATCTATTCCCTTGACTCTGACTGCAGTAGAGCCTGAGTCTTTCTTTGTCTCTGGGGTCCACTAGAGAAAACAGTTTAAAAGTTTGTAAAATAAAAACTTATAAAAACTGCAAATTGAACAATTAGGAAATTTGCCTATCTGAAGTAGTTTATATGCTGATTTTTTTGACGTACGACGTCCCTTTAGTCCATCTTATCAAAAAATTAGAAATTTGTTAGATGGAAGGTAACACAAAGGTCATTTTTCTCAATATTTTCAATTATAGATGAGGAAATACGAGCTTGTCATGTTAATGTGATTTATCTAAGATCACGCCAAAAATCCCCAGATCCCTATGGTTTATCAGATAAAAGGTGGGAGTGAGGAGAAGTTCAAATCTGGTTGGGTCAAGCATACCCCACGTATGTCTCCTAGCAAGCTATGGAGACACTCAAAGGAGTTCGAGCATGCTTACTCCCCTGCGTAGAAACTGGCATATAGCCACTTGAGGGCCTTCTGATTCTCCTCTAGCCGGACTTCTTCCCTCCTCCAAGAGCTAATCATAAATGGTAAAAAGCTGTGCCTCACCAATCAGCTACAGTTCCATTGCCCTATGCGCTCATAGCCACGCCCACTTCCTGTGCTTTATGTAAGCCTTTGTAATCCTCAATAAAGTCAGAAGTGTTCTCTGAAACGTTCCCTGGAGTCTGCATGTATGAGTCTCTGTACACTCATCCTCCTGGTCCAGGCCTCCAAACCTGATCCTTGGCCTCATACCAGCCGGAAGGATTACATGGGAGAGACTGATAAGTTTTAGAATTCACACTCTATTTACCAATGGGCTGAAGTTCCTTTATTTCAAAGCTTAGCTGTTTAATTATCTGAAGGCTTTTTGCAGCCTTTAAATGTCAAGGAATGGAGCACTGAATTAAACTGACGGAAAAAATCTTCAGAGGGTTTCACTTTTATAAAACTACCTGTTATCAAAACCAAGAGACTCTGTCGAGACACCCTAGAAATTTCATATGATTTTATTATCTCTTCCATGCTATCAATAAATATTTATTGAGCATTAAGTATCTGTCAACTACTCTACTTGTTACTTAATAAGACAATGTTCTTGTCCTGAGACTTTCACAGCATCCAGGGAAAAACTGATGCTTGGTACGACTTTACACCTAATAAGACATGAGAAAGAGAACTGGTGATACATGGGCTGTCTCTGCCGGAAGTGACATGGAAGGCCTCAAGGTGCTCTGATAATTCTTTCTGTACCAGTGTAGAGTCATAGCATTTATAATCAGAATTGCTCTTAATTGGTCAAAGCATTCATGCATGTTAGACTGCACCTCATCTTACCTGTTACTAAACATTTCAGTCCTCACCTGTAGTAGCTAGGAAGGCTTCAGAGAATGTAATTTCTTATCTGCATTTGCAAAAGCAGACCAGAAGTGAAGGATATACCACCTAAGAAAGTGGTACCAGTACAAACTTTAATGCTTGAACCTTCAGATACTGAAAATTTAATAGTTTATTGTAGACAAATTGGAGTATGTATGGAAACCAATGAGAAATAGTGATGTAATATATGTAGGGGTTTGTCAGCATAGAGCGTATAAAGTAGTGGCTAACTAAAAACATGAGATCCAGAGCCATGAGTAGTGTTAAATTCCAGCTCTGCCAATTGAAAGGCTGTAAAAATGTATAATACTTAAACCTCTGTGCTTCATGACTCACAGCACCTGGGTTTTTTCTTTTTTCATTGTTCCCTACTTTTCTTTTATGAGTATTACTTTTTCCTTTATTTTCAAAGACATTAAGCATATTCATTTAATGTTTTTCTATATTATTTAATTTTTTTTATTTTCAAAAGTTCAGTATTTTCTTTTGTTGCTTTTGTTGTGGTTTGTATCTTGGGATGTTTGTTTGCAAGGGGAAAAAACTCATCATGGGACTAGATCTGCTTTATTATATTTGCTGGTATATTATTTTGTATATATTCATTTTTCTTTCTTTCATTTCTCCTTTCTTCTTGGATTATATATCATCTCAATTCATCTAGTAGGTCCATAAATTAGAAGTATGTTTCATGTCTCTTTGTAGATTTCACACTTTCAGGACTGAAACCAATACCCAGTATTTGTCTAATGGTTAATTATTTAAGAGTCTTTGCTTTCTTCATTCATTGTGTATTTAGGTGCAAGCTGAGAAAGAAGAAGAAATATACTGTAGAATTTCTATGGACAGAGAAAGGAATATAGTCTCCAGTTGTTACTTCTCATGGAAATGTCCTCAATCCACCTTTTCCTCCAGCACTGAAATCTGACAGTTCTTTTACAACTGTAGGTATTACTACCCTTGAATTTCCATACTTAGTTGGTTTGATACCGTGGTCTTGGTCTCTTCTGATGGAAGATATTTGCATTTCTAAAATTAGGATGTTCGTTTTTAATTATAATCAAAATAATGAAATAATTTATATATGTTTGAAAGAAAATGACAGCGGCTAAATCTCAAAGATAGCACAACACACCTGGGACAGGCCACTCTCTTTGGGATTCTAGGGTGACAATTTCCTCAGTTAAACACTTGAAGAATTTAAAGTGATTAAACTTTAAGATCCTTCTGGCAGAAAAGCATTTATAAGCCAAATGATATGAATTAATGCTAGTTGATAAATCATGATTAAATGGTTTCACCATAACAGTGACTCAAAGAAAATGCTATAAACACTTCAAAATGTTTAATATTCTTAGCAGAACTGTTTTAATTTTTATTAACTTTCATCAAAGACCCTGTAGAACCAAGATGTAGCTCAGTGGGACCACACCTGCCTGGCAAGTGTAAGGTCTTGATTTGATTCTCAGTAGAAACAAAAGCAAAAAGAAAAAAACCAAACCCCTGTTGAGTGCAGTCATGATGTGTATATGTAATGTATCAATAAAGATTTCAATTAAGAAAGAAAAAAACAAACGTCAAATTCTGTGAGAAGCATGCACCAAAACTTTCATCATATCTTGTTTTTTGAAAGGAAAAGTTAGTGAAGGAAACACAGAAAAGAATATTTCTTTGGCATTTCAAAGAAGAAATCTATTTTACTTTAATAGACTATGAAAAGGTATAAATTCCAGTGTAATATAAAGTTCTTATAATTGAATTATGTTCATAGAAGCTTGAATAAAAGGTAAAATGCATGAAAATTGTTTTTCCCTTTTCTTTCTTGAGACTCATTTGTCACTTTGCTGAGCATATCGTCAAAATATTTAGCCTCCAGGAAGATCAAGAGTCAGAATTTATGAAAAGAAGGCAAGATTCAAGAAGAGTTGATAGAAAGTAAGGCAGAAAAGAAGAGATGTGGGGAAGAAAAATGGAAGAATGAATTAATGAGTTGTCTAAATACAAGGAATAGTACTTTAATTTTTGGCAAGAATACATTAAAATATTTTCTATTATACTTTGATGGTGACATGGGAGGGTAGCTGGTTAAAAGAGGAGCACAACCTCTGCATCAGAAGTCTTTATATCCTATCCTTGTACAAATAAAAATCTGGCCAATCTCACATAAAGTGAATTCTTAAAGATGCAAATGGAATTGAGTATTGCATATGTTAAAACATAAAGAAAGAGAACCAAGAGTCACCTCTATTTTTATTGAAAATTTAAGTTGAAATAAAATCTCTCTGATGATACTCTAATTTACTTTTGCCAACATATATTTTGTCATCTTACACAAAACATCAAAAACAAACTAAAACAGAATGGGGATCATTACCATTTAGCTTTGATACAGTCATCTGATTTTTTCATAGCTGGAATCAGCCTATGACATTTTTAAACCTATGACATTTTTGTTTTTTTATGCACTTCGTTATTATTCTTAAATTCTCTTTATGAGATAAATGTCTAATTTAATTCTTAATTTCCTGAACCAAAATTTGGAAGCTAAATTGACTTTTCCAACTAAATGTTAGATAATTTATTGACTCTTTGATTATTTTGTTCAACATCAATTTGATGTAGACAATTATGTGGAGTCTATTAGATGCTAAGTTTAAAATAAAATTATTAACTGAATACTATTTAATACATTCTATGCTGTGATATTTTTCCTTGACAATTTCTACTTTGGATTGTTGAACTTTCTTCTTTCTAGTTCATGGCTTTTCACACTTAAAAAAAAATATAATAGAATTATGTTTTCACTGTCACAGTGAAGATGAGAAATTGATTATATAAACATTTGTGTTTTTCTTTCCCATAATTTATTCCTGTCCTTCTAATGTTTTCATTTAACATTAAAGTTGAGAACAAGAGAGATCACTGACTCATTTATATGAATTTATAACCAAAACATCCTCAATTGTGGGATGTGAACTGAGAAAGCAAGATTCAAGAAGAGTTAAAGATCACAGATTATTTTCCATTTGATAAGATTACTTTGTTTTGTTGAGATGTTTGAAGGGCAAAATGGGCATATGGAATCAGATTATAATTTAGAAAGTATGTAACAATACTGTAGACTTCTTTTAAAATAGCATATAAGTACTTCAGTGAAAAGTAAAAATTTAAACAAATTGATAGGATGAATGTAAGAGCAAATTAAACAAACCATCTCTTAATTATATAAATTGGTTGCTCAGCTTTCAAAAAGCTTTGATCAGAAACTCTCAAATATTTGTATTGCACTCCAAAGAGGAACATCGTGGGAGGTGCTGGACTTCCGGTCGCCGTCACATTGTTCTAAGGCTGTGTATTGGCTGCAGCTTTAGCTGTGCTGTTTTGGGTGAGGAGCTTCAAGTTTTAGCTGTCAAGGGTAAAAGAGTGGAAGCTGTGTGCTTCCTAGATGTTTCTGTTGCTTTAATTTAATTTTATTTTAAAGAGTAATCTGCTTGGTATTTCTAATTAAGATGCATTAGCCAGGGAAACCTGAGATGAAAAAACTGCAAATTTTCTTGTGCACTGGCTGCAGCGTAAAGAAGTTAGGTACGGCCATTTAATTGTTTGCTTCAGGTACAACATGGGAAGTAAAACATAGTTTTGTCCCGTGTTGTTCTCAAAACACATATGATATCGAGTCATTTACTCTATGTTCAGATTTAATGAGACTGTACATTAAATAAATCATAGACAATATGCTGTTAGCACAAAACACATGAAGGTCACTGCAAAAATTCCTGGATTATAGAATTCACTAATATAACATGAAAGAATTAAGGTAATAAGGTTTTTAGAAT
The DNA here is from genome assembly GCA_004026965.1 of Petromus typicus. Classification (NCBI taxonomy): domain Eukaryota; kingdom Metazoa; phylum Chordata; class Mammalia; order Rodentia; family Petromuridae; genus Petromus; species Petromus typicus. The sequence continues at coordinate 7,938 of PVIR01016775.1, forward strand.
AAGATAATTATAACAAATTTCATGAAATTTTTTTAAGTTAGAGAAGTAAATTGGGAATTTGTAAGAATTTTCACTGTGGACAGGTAGGTTTGATTATACTTTAGGCAGAGAAAAAGACTTTAGTGATAGCCTAATTGCACAGATGAGAAACACTGACCAGATAAGTTGACGACTGCTGTCTGTACATATTCTTTTTTTATTTTAGCACATTTTTTTCCTATGGTTTATTTCTAGAATTAAGAATTTAAATTTAAATAGTTCACTGGCTCACAGTGAATGAAGAAGAAAGAGAGAGAGAGAGAGAGAGAGAGAGAGGTGAGAGATACTAGATTTCTTTTAAAGGAATAAAAAGGAAGTCATAAACTAAGAGTTAGGCTACTTGATTTGAGCCTGAGTTTAATCAACAGCTTGTAATACTTGACAGATGTTGCCTGTGATATACCATTAAGTTAATATTGTGTGTCTTTGTTAGGTCACAGTTTCCTTCATTAGTGTTGCAGTGAGTATTGACATTTTGACATGAATCTGAGGAGAAGTTATTTGCTAACACATTTTGTTTGGGTTTCATGGAATTTTCCCTTTGGTGACTTCCAGTTACACTGTGTATAGATGTTGTTTAGCTGTCCAGGTGAAGAGGTTGGTCTGCACGTGGTCGAAGTCTCAAGTTCATGTAGAGAGAAAGATTCCCAGTTAAATAATATAAGTTGTAAATGATTAAGGGACAGAAAGGAAAACTGTAAAGTGTAAAAAACTCTCGGAACCAGTGAGGCGAGCTGGAACCCACACTTGCCTTTCACTTGATGTGCTTGAGTGAGAATGAAACCTCCACAAAGCTGCCCAAGTGCCAATCCCAGGAGTCGGAGAAGTGAGAGAGACATGTCCGTGAGCATGAAGGTCCATGTGTGGTAGGCAATCACTCCAGGCCAGCAAAGCCAAACAACAGATTATGCACACTGTGCTGCTGGTGATGGTGTCATGACTCAGGACGTGGCTTCCTGGATAATCCTTCAGAAAGGAATAAATGCTGTACATGTTGTTCTTAAATAATGGGAAAATCTGTTTTGTGATCCACCCCAAGACAGTGGCGGGGGTGGGGGGACTCTGAGAACTGACAGTCCGGCTTATATAAATTGCCACATTGTTGCACTGACTAGAGAGTGTTGAGTCTGTTTCTATGTCTGAGTACGGTTCAGGGCACCACCCCAAGGGTCCACATTTTGAAATATAAACCCACTGCTTAAGAGAGTAGAAAGTTTGACTTTGTTAGTAAAGGTGAGGATTTGGAAAAGTAACTGGGATTAAAATCCTTAGGTTGGAGCCTGTGGTTGAATCTTGGTGGGTTCAGAAGATGGGGAGTTATCAGAACAGGCACACGGGTGCACATCGTCCCTGTCTTGTGCTGTGTAACGTCCTATGTAGGCTCAGGACTCAGCAAGCCAGGCCTTCACCAGACGCAGCTGCACCTCCAGAGCTGTGAGCCAGAATAAATATTTCCTTATCACTCACCATCCGTGGTGCTGATACTGACATAGAAAGTGCACTCTTACTCTCTTTCCTTTTAAGTATCATCTATTTCACAATATCAACTATACATACTAGAACTCATTTACATCTTCATTTTATCATACCAGAGAAAAGATATATTTACATGTCTGTGACCTATTTATTTCACTTATGAGGATGTCCTCAAGGTACAGCCATTTGAGTATGAATGACTCAGTCTTATCCTTTTTATGGCAGAGTAATACTCCATTCTATAAAAGAACCACATCTTCTTTTTCCAGTCTCCAGCTGACGGACATTTTGGTTGTTTTCGAGATGTAGCAATCACAAACTGAACTACTATAAACAAGGCTGCACATATGTCACTGTGATATGAATCTTTTAATTATTTTGTGTGTATACCTAGCAGAGGAATAGCAGGGTCAAATGGGACCTCTAATCTTAATTTTTTGAGGCATCTCCACCCTGATTTTCACAGGGGTTGTATAAGCATTAAAATAATTGTATAAGTTAAGATTTCCAATTGCTATTACTTTAATACTAGTATTCCTATTTACCTACTTTTTTCTTTTTTCAGACAGGGTCTTGCTTTGTGGTTCAGGCTGGCCCTGAGCTGAGCCTCAAACTCACATCACAGTAATCCTCCTGCATCTGCCTCTGCCTCTGCCTCTGCCTCCCGAGTGCTGGGATTACAGGCGTGAGCCATCACACCCGGCACTGTGGTATGTGGGTACTGGTTGCTGCTGGGTGTGAGTCTCCATGCCCTGTACTGTTATGTGGTTACTGTGGATCGAACCTGGGCTCTTGCGCTTGAAATATAAGCACTGGAACCACTGAGCTATATCCCAGCCCATATTTACCTACTTCTAAGAGAAATGATAGCCTTTTATATTTTAAAACAAACCCATGGGTGAACTGTATCACATTCTTGATTTATATTTTTCAATTGCTAGAAATTTTGAGAAATTTGTTCCTAGAAATATTTGCATAATTGCTATGATTCAGATGTATAATTTTAAAATTCTCAATTCTTCCATTCTGCAAGTTATGCTGTATTAGTTTTGACTGTGTTGGGTCTTGAGAGTGTAAAGTTGTGTCTTGTTCCATTATGATGTTCTCTCTCTGCAGAATAGATTTGTGTGTGTTTCTTTCTGGCTGGTGCATCCTGGTGGCCCTAGAAACACTGAATCACTTCAGTTCTGTCTAAAAAATCAAAATGATTTAAATCTCACACCCACTGTGTACAAATCCCTCAAAACTTCTACTTTCTACTTCTTAGGGCACAATATTTTTTTTTTCCTGCAAGTGTTCTTGCAGCTTCAAACACTCATTTTGAGGCTAACTGAGGAGGAGAGTGTGAAATGTTTTTGTATAACTTATTGCAAAGCGGTGCATGCATTTGAAATGTTATTATTATTACACGGATATTCGCTGTTTTACATTTTCAGATTGTGAAAGACAGAACAGGTCACTTCATTTCTTCGAGCCAGGGCTTCTGGGGTCGAATAAGGGAGATCATCACACATCCGATTCTTTCCTGCTGCTCAGATGTGTTCAAGGTTGTATTCATGAGATGCTTTCAGTCTTGGTTTTTTTGTGTCTGGCCTTTTCCAGGCTTTCTGAGCCCGGCCTCCTGGGGTGCTCCTCTTATTAGGCTGCTTGTCTGTCCACCGCTGCTGTCCTGTGAATGCCTGAGAGGCCGCCTCCGTCTTTTCTCCTCGCAGTCACATCCCCACCTCTGGGCAGCACAGGTTCTCACACCTTTATTACCTCAGTCTTTATATTTTCCCCAAACACAGATGAATGACGGATGTTACAGATCTTTTCTAACTTAATAGTGTGCTTCTGGCAACTTCCTCCCCACAAAGTAAGTGAGCAAACAAATGAAAAAAAAAGCAACTCTTTTTCATCTGAAAATTTCTCAAACCCAAAGGTTACTTTCCTCTATCAAAATATACCCTTTGGCTCTTTGACATTCTAGCTTATTAAATTGCTGCTCAGCTCCAGGTACTGCAGTGGAGAAGCAGTCGCAGCTTTTGTTCTCTCCACTGATAAAGCCCAGGCTTTAACCAGAACCTAAGTAGAGACCATCTGAATGGTATGAATCTTTCACCCATTTCCTACCCTCTACCCCAGAGACACGAGACATTTCTTCTTCGTGCTTCTGGGAATGTCACAGAACATTTTTACTATTAGGTTAAATCTAGCAGAGGTCTCCCCACTGATGAATTATTTTTACCAATTACAGTGAAGGACTTTTTTTATTCAAATCTTTATTGGTACATTATGAATACACATCATAGCATTCAACTTTGAGAGTTTGTACCAGAATATGACACGACTTGATTCTCATCTTTCCCTCCCCCACCCACTCTGCAATCTACCACCTCGTGTATACATAAGCTTTGTTTCCTTTATTTTACAATTACTATCACGTTCTTTTTCCCCCTCATTATTAACCCTACACCCTCTTTCCTTTTAAATATTTTCTACTTCACAATATCAACTATATATAGCAGAACTCATTTACATCTTTATTTTTTCATACCAGAGAAAAGATACGACATTTACACATCTATGACCTATTTATTTCACTTACGAGGATGTCTTAAAGGTATATCCATTTGAGTGTGAAGGACTTTTAATAAAGAGCTTTTCTATGTTAGCTTTCTCTGCTTGTAAACTGTGGAAATAAAATATTGAAAATGTATCCATCTTTAAAATTATATTGTCGTCAATTAAAATGCTTCTTCTGAAAATTCTAATTCTCAGTTCAGTTCTATTACTAACCTTGGTTGCTGAGATATTTTACAAGTTTGCCTAACAGATGATGTGAAAATTATTGGATTTTCCCTTACAGATATTACTAAGTATCTTGAAAGATCTTATCCTCTTCAGTGAGCCTCCTTCCTCTGCTCTGACCCAGGCCTTGGTGAGTCTTATGGCTTCTTTCCTCAGATGCTTCCTGGCACCTCTGGCTTATTTTACTCCATAGATATGTGTTGCTGTATTGTGGAGGCCAACCTTACACTATATTCTATTTCTAGCTGCTTTATTTACTGTGCAGCTGAGCATATGTGCTTCATCCTAACTGAGGTTGCAGGGTCAGTTCACTCTAGTCTGAGAGCTTTATCCAAGTCCCCAACTCCCTATTAACTAGAGGAGTGTTGGCCTTGAGTGAAAGAAACATTCTGCACTTATCATCCTTCATCCCAATGGAACAACTCTGTTGGAAGTCTTTTAAATTGGGGTTGCCTAGGGTTTTTCTCTGCTGGCCAGTATGAATTTTATCTGCTGAACATATGAAATTTGCTCTTAATTTTTATTCACTGAACAAATTATTTCTCTTAAACGGAGGCTGCATGGTGCCAAAATACCATAACTTTCTATAGCATACATTTGGATGAGTTCTAGTTTCCTTTAAAATAAATCAAAGAAACATTAATATCATCTTTTCTGACAGCCACAGTGTTGGAAAACTTCAGTTTATCTTTTGTATTTGTTTATTGGTAGCTGGAGAACAAGAGAGCTAATGTCTTCCTACTTCTGAGAAATATGAACCTCTGTGTGGTTATTGAAAGTCAATAAATTCTTCAGTCTGGCCAGACAGGAATGATGGGCCAGCTTAGCCTTGTGTGGCCCAGACCGAGGGATACCATTCCGGGATCAGCCATGACAGTGACAGCATGTGCATAGCTAGCTCGTCTCTTAAAGTGGTCATGGGTAAGGAACAGGAAAAAGGGACACAACTAGAGCCTCTATAGTTAAATTCTAGTCTCCTGTAAGCTCAATAGCACAAGGCAAATTAATATATAGACAGAAATGAGACTTAGTGAAGAAGCTGAGTTGGGCCTGATCCATGCTGCTCTGGGAAGTAAAGATGAAAAACCTAAACTTAACCCCGAGGTTACCACAGTTCTGCTCAGGACATCGAGAGTAAGAAATGGAACAGGTCAACTCAGAGACCAGCAGGTAACAGGTGTCTCAGAGGGCAGTGGTTTTGGTACATCAGAAGTAACAACTGTAACAGGTCACTCTGAGGGAGCAGGTTTATATGACCTAGAACAATAAGGAATTATACAGACAGAGGTCCTAGGCCTTCAGCTGGTGTAGCTCTGCCTTGGAGCATCACAGTCTGTGGGACCACGGGGGCCTTTGTTGTTACAGGATGCAAAGAGTTATGTCCAGACATGCCATAGCTCACCTATAGGTAGGAAAACTGGCCTAATCTCAATTTTAACTGTGAAATTATTTTTTCCTTTATTATATGTAATTGCTCCAGACAATCATAGATACCATAATGTCATATTTTCATTGCTTTCTTTTTTGCTGTTTTCTCCTCAGTTGGTGCATCTGGAAAGGGAGGTGACAGAGAGCTCTCCACTCACAAAGGTGAGCGGCTCTTCACACAAGGTAGCCGCTGTTCAAGTGGGTTCTTCTGTTCAGCTGAAAAACATTAAGCCAAGCTCTCTTTGGATCTCTTGGCATAAAAACCCAGGACTATAGATCTAGATAGAAACGATCTATTTTGATACTATCTATGTCCATATCATTGCAAGTGAAGCCTTCAAATTAGGTGCTTTAGAGTGTCTGTAAATGTCTGTCTGACTTAATTAAAATTTTATTCTTAAACTTTAATAAAAATCAATACTTTCTGCAATAGTTTGGACACTAGCTTCCAGATTGTGGAAACCACCGGTGCAGTTAGGAGGACTAGTTTTGTAAGAAAGTTTTTTTAAAAAAGCTTTTTCTATCATCAGTGATTTAGGAAAGCAATAGATGTATTAGAAATCTTATGAAGCCTAATATCCACATACCAGCAGATCTAAATTTGCATTAACCAGTATTCAGTATAGCACAGAGTCACTGAATTTATTAAAATGTCAGACAAGGCTCAGCAGCATCCTCTAGTCCTTGTTTGCTTTCCTCTGTACCATATACTATTACACAGGAGGGGTAGAGACTCAAAGTCAATTGTAGAACAGAAAATACAAGGTCATCTCTTTGTACTTGGGGTCCATATTTTGTAGCATTCCCCCAAACTTATTTTCTCAGAGTATATTATACAGTGAAATTGGTAAGATGCATCTGTTATTCCTGTGAAGTTACAGGAGTCCATGAGCATATAAAAAGCTCCACATCTTTCATAGATAATTCATTTTATAGCAATGAATTGAAATCTGACAATGTGGAAGTATTTTTAGGGTAAAGCAACCATTTGCCAGGTGGGCGAGGAGCTAGCATTGAAGACAATCTCATTAAAGTGTATGTTAGTAATATTGCATCGAGTACGTTGTGTGAGTTTCCATTGAATAATGACTGTTTCTATCTGATAGTCTAGAGAAGCATGTAAGCACATATGCTGTAGCTGTGGTGCGAAACTGTCTTTTCTGATATCCCTTCCCTCCTTCCTTATAGAACAAACCATCACTCTTCATGACTACCCAAGAACAAAAACTGCATTCTCTGTACTAGGTGGAATCATGCAAAAAGAAATGTGTAGTACACATTTTGGAAGTAATTTTGTTCTTTTTACTCCCTTTCTGAATTCCAGTCTGTGGAACAGAGTGTGACTGCTTCAACGTTGGCATCAATCTTGCTCAAATGAGGAATGGTGGAGAAGCCTCTTTGCTGGCTGTGAGAATCTACCCTAAGAGCCCTGGACTGCCTAAAATTGTTTTCCTCTCAAATCCACTCATACAAATTCCTACTTGTTATATACAGATCTTCTGTCTTGAAGACAGAAATTATGTCATATTTTTACAGCGCTGACAACAAATCAAAACTTAGCATAGATCACTCCATGTGTCTTAACTTTATGAATACAAAGAAGATTTACTACTTTAAAAATAAGTGGCATATGTACAGTAAAAGATTATATTAAATGTTTAGGATTAATGTTAACACATTAGCAGATAAATTGCACGTGGTGACATCTGTGGTGATAAAATAATTTACAAAGTAGAAAGTTCTGCAGATCACATAGTTCTTATAATGTACAGTAATGTCCAAGATGTCTTCAAGAAGTCCCAGTAACTGAGAGGTACATCTGGCAGAAAGAGCAGATTTTCAGGTTAGTACTGCTGGCAAAGCTATATATAGTCACTGTTATTCTTTTAGTCTTCTCAAAATTCTCAGAAATTTAGAGTATACAAACCTTTGGAATATATCTTTTTTGAGGCTTTCAGGGCAGTCAAAATTCTCTTCATTTGTATTTACAGAAAAATTTGTAATTGTCAGGGGACTCTAAAAAATAAAATTCTAAATTTTCAGAGTTTTCTTTAGGCTTCCATGATAATTTATATAAAAAATCTCTACATAACAATACACACAAATAGATCCGTTTTGATGATGACTAAGCAAAATAGAACAGTTTCAACATAACTTATGACTCGGGTTTAGTCTTAGCTTAGAGTGGGCTATGTATTTAGAAGTGTCAGACTTTTAGTGCTACTTCAACAGTCCCTAGTACAAAAGTCTTGGACATAATTATCTTTCAAAATGACATTGGTTGATTTCCATGCAAGATGTTGATGCTCTTAGTGTATTTTTTATTGGAAAACTTGCCATACATTTGTAAATATATGAGAATGAGTTCCCAAGTTTTACTTTTTATACTTTCAAATTCATTTGTCAAGTATTATTATGAATACTTGACAGAATATGATTTTAATAAAAATATTTGCTTTAAAAATATATATGTGCCCTAACTTATATCTTGATGATATTTTTAACTTTCTGAAAAAACTCATTTGGCAGGGCAGATATGTGTCTGTATTCTGTGGATAAAACCTCAAGTGTGAAAACAAAGCTTTAATTTTGTGTGGATATGAAAAATAAGTATGATTCTTTTGTTCCTTTAAAAACTTGACAGATGAGAGCCCTGAAGAATCTTTCATTCTATATTAATTTTTTTGCATAGAAATATTGTGATAAAAATTCGAGTCATATAATGCTAACACATAAAAAGTATCTTCCTCTTATCTCTTCTGATCCTTAGGTGACACCCTGCTGACAGAGACTATCAATTTTTTAGGTCTTCCTTGTAATATTTACTTCTATGTGCTGAAGTAGCACCAGCTATTGCTTACTGACTTATCAATTTTGGAAATTATTATTATTTGATTTCCTATTTTGAGAAATTAAGTATTTGGCTTATTGATTCCTCTTTTTCTACACTATTTTTAAATGAAATTTTGATAAAGTATACCCTTTTATTATAATATTATTTCCTTTCAACATAATAATATTTTAAAATTAGATTATATTTTTTAAACTACTATCTGTATTTGCTGGTGAGAACTGGCTTATTGTTATACTTATTTAACTCTATGAATAGTTAGGAATTATGTAGCTAAGAGGAAATCTGGAATTGTTTTCCATGGCGCTCAAACTCTCAGATATTTCTCAGTTGTATTTCTCTTCTGGTCAAACAACTCCTTGAACCGTTTGCCCCCTTTCTGCAGTGGAATTTTCTGTCACTAGCCTTGATGAAGTGTGGGCCTGACAGCCACTGCCGAGAGACTTCCCTGTCCCTCTGTCTGTGTCAGACCCCTGGTCCTTTGGTTCTTGTCTTTTTTTTCTGGTATATTCCTGTATTTCAGTGAAGCATAAAAATATAACACCTTCCTGAGAAATTGTGTGTGGAAAATGATTTTTATGAAATATTGCATTTTAAAAAATATCTTTGGTTTATCTTATATTTGACTGATACTCCTGCATTTTCTAATTCTTGATTAATTTTAAATAATTTTTAGCACTTAATAGAGAAGTTATTTTTAAAAATTTTCCTGTAGCTTCCAATATTTGAGATGCGAAATCCAACACCATTCTTCCTAAACTTTGTCAATTGCTTTATCTTTCTATTCTAAGAATTTTGAGAATTTTCTTATTTAAGGGAATTGATATGTCAGTAATCTTTGTCTATGTAGCCTAAACTGAGATTATTCAGATCAATTTGTATTTGTTTCTATTACAAATACTGTTCTAAAAAGTTAGGCAAAAGAAAGACAACAGAGGAGCTAATTCTTTACGTTCAATAAATTCCTGCTTCAAATTCCACAGATCTTCCCTCTTATTTGGAATATTTATTCTCTTAGTTTTATTCAGTGAAGTCTCTTATCTGCCTTGTAGCTGGAACAATCCAGGGGAAAATGAGCTCCGACGTTGCCTACTAAGGTAGCTCTGAGGACAACTGCCTACTTTTCTTTTGTGGTTGAGAGTTGCAAACATCCACAACACCTGGACTTTGGTAACATTATCAAGACAAACTGTGCTTATTTTGGCTGAGATTTACTGTATGTGAAAAATTTCTTACATTGGGAAAATGTATAGGCCATATTCTACTGTACTTTATTTTTCTATATTATATATACTTGGCAATACTGGTTATTGAACCCAGGGCCTTTGCACTGAGTTGCATCCTCAGCCCTCTTTAATTATTTATTTTTAATGAGATAGGGTTTCATCAAGTCACTAAGTTGCTCAGGCTGGACCTAAACTTGTAATCTTCCTGTTTCAGCCTTCAAGAGTGCTGGGATTACAGGTGTGAACCACTGTTCCCAGCAAGTTTTTAAAATTATATTTTTACAAATTGTTAAAATAATAAATATCTACTAAAAGAAATATAGTGATGGCAAAACATTTGTAATTCCAGAAATGATAGTCATATTGTCACATGTTATAGAGAACAGTATATTCCTTTTTACTTTTACAGTATATAAAGAGCATTTCTCCATATCAATCTATGTCAGTGCACATGATGTTTAAATGCTTAGCACATTTTCCTTTTTATTGAAAGATACACCTATATATATTTATGGGGTGCAACATGGTATTTTGACCCATGAAATATGATAGGATTTCACGTTAAGTCAAGCTAATTAAAGTTTACATTGCTGCATAATGCTTTCTTTCAGTGGGAGATGACAATATTTAAAACTACTCATTTAGTAATTTTCAAGTATACAATAAATTATTATTAACTGCAGTCACTATATTTGTAAATGTAATTCTTGGTAGTTAGTGTTTCACAGAATGCATTTGTCACAATATATGTAACAACTGAGATGTCAGAGCTTTCAGTCTGAAGTTTATTGTTATCCAAAGTACTGTAGTACTGCTAATTGCTCAAGCTCTTTCTGCCAGCAAATGAAATAATTGTGATTCTAATATTAAGTTAAGGGGAATGGGAAAAAATGAGAATCAAGATGTGTCACGAACAGGTACAAATTCTCAGTGTTGTATGTGATCATAGTGTATATGTAAAATGTATCAACAAAATCAATTAAAAATAAATTCTGATATCTCACAGCTCTTTTATGCATAATTTTAATCTCCACTGGTTTTCTCTGGACAGACCTGTAGATGCTCACTTGTATACTGAGGTTGTGTATGCATGTAACCACCCCATGCATCCTGATGATGCTGCAGGCGCAGGCATTTGAGGCATAATGTTTTGATTCTCCTGTCCCTATCTAGTCTGCTGCTGCTCAGTGGGCCTGTACTATTCTTCTGAAGTGCTTTGCAGTGTCCTCAGAGCCTGCTGTAACAGTGAAATGCTTGGGATATGTCTTCTGTAGACTTTGAGCTGATTTTTTCCCCCAGATCTGAAGGTAGTAATGCTTATGTCCAAAGTCTCAACAGTCCTCAGCTTCTGGCTCAATTTTTTCCTCCACAGAGCAGTGGTTGTCTATCTTGGGTGCCTCTCAGAACTACACATGAGAGGAGATACAGGTGCCCATGTCACATTTCAAATCTACTGCAATAATCTTCCACCTGGAACCCTACAACACGCATTCAGAGAGATCATCAGGTGGTTTTGCTGTACGGTAGATCCCATGGGTGCAGGGACACCTGCGTCGACCCCCTGTACTGGCATCACATCTATCCTTCAGCTTCTACAAACACTTTAGCCCATAGTTTACACTTGAAATGTTTTCTAGAGGATTGATCCTCTACCAGAACTCCAGAGAAATTATACTAATACAGAGACTGGACTGTGATGAATCCACTTATTTAATCCTATAAACCTGAACACCTGTCCAAAGCTGTGCTCCAGTGATGAGATCTGACTTAAGACAATGTACAACCAGACTTCTCTAGAAGCTCACGTGCAGCCCAGGGAACCATAAGGGACTGACACTATATTACTTCAACTAATGACCCTGTTTGTCCTTCTTCCCATCTGGAGCACATCTGTTAAGGAAGATATACATAAATCAGGGTGTGTGTGCCTGCATGTGTACATATGTAGAAGACAATTCCTTTCTGTTTTTAACAGAAAAACAAATTACATGCATGAAAACTCATCTGTTACTTCCTGGCACTGCATTTGTTGACTTATCTTTGAGCATGTCTCTTTTTTATTTCTTAGGCAGTGTAGATTGATTAGAGGTTTTTCTGCTTTACTTGTCAAATACCTCTCACTCTGGAATTTGTTCTAGTTTATGGTGTCAGCCATAGTACCAGAGAATTACATCCCCTGACAAACTTACGAGAGCTCACCAGCTTTCTACCCTAGTATCTCTGTGGAGAAGTCACACAGACATGAATGGTGATGACATTCTATAGTTAACAAAAATAGCATTGACTATGTACAAGGACCAACTGAGATGGATCAATGGAGAGGACATGAAATAAGATCACTTTGAGTCCAGGATGATACCAAGTAAAAATAACAGACAGTCTGAGAGGCAGTCTCTAAGACACCACAAGAAGAATGTGTGTGTGAGCGTGTGTGTGTGTGTGTGTGTGTGTGTGTGTGTGTGTGTGTGTGTGTATGTGTGTGTGTGTTTGCGTGTGTGCGTGTACACGTGCATGTGTGAGTACTGACTGGTTCCTAGATTTTTTTCTGTCCCTATATCCCACCTTTGTAAACGAAAAGGTTGATGTAGCTGAGTTGTGCCTAAGGACATGACTGACTACTCATGCTTTTCTTGGATTCAGTGATAAGAGGAAGTCATTGAATCGTCTTTGCATGAAGTAGAGGTTTTTGCTTTTCATTTCTTGAAATAATTTCTCTTGTATTCACTTGTCTTTGGCATTGCATTTAAGTAAAGCTCTAAGAATTGTCTGTAATTTTGTGAGACTTGTGTACAGAATAAGATGTAATTGTAAGTCTTTTTTCCTCTAGAGGACTTTAAACTTGTCCACAATATTATTTCTTCCATTGAGACATGAATAAAAGTTCCTGGATGCCGAAATCTGCTGATTACTCATATTTAAGGGAGGTCAAGCAGTGTAGCTCAGAGCTTCTATGCCACACCATTCTGATTGTCTGTATCATTCTGACTATTGAGGCTTTTGAGAAAAGGAGAGGCATATTCTGAAAGACATATATCATTTTTTAGAAAATTATACTAATTTTAATCATGTTTTCCTTAATTCTTATGAGAAAATAAATCTCGTAAGAGTTAGAATTACTAGCCTTATATATGTACCTTGACAATAAATGAGTGAAACTTTTATAGTTCATTTTGAAATTAGGGTAATATAAAATATTTGCATATTGTCTTTCTATGATCTCTTCCTCTGAAACATCTTTATAAAGAACTGAATATTACCTGGTTGACTATCAGAGAGGGCAGGATGTGTTCCTGAAGGCTCCACTCTCTGTTCCATAGGGAGCACAACCCAGAATTTGTGTAGGGCAGAGTTCCTGGGTCCTGGAGCACAAGTGTCCTCACAGAGACACTTACCTGTCCTGAAAGCCCCAGAGAAGCTTTCTGCCAGCAATACCCCTACGATGTCTTTGGAACTGATCTTATCAAATTTCTGCCAGAGTCATTTGCTCTGGTGATCTCCTGAGTCACTTTAGTTGATAAAAGTAAGCTATAAGGTTAAAGACCAGCTCCTCCTTCATCCTGGTCTGCTTATATCCAAATCAGGTATGAGGTACACAGGAGTGGTGAAGGAACCAGCTTACCAGTTGCCGAAATGGGGGTGGATATGGCTACCGAGCTGCCAAACATCAATCTTTTTGAGTTCTTGGAGGAAATGGTAGGAGGAAAGACAAGAAATAATGGTAAGTCAGTGAAAATCAGTGCCTAAGGTAAAAATCAGAGGAGCAGAGGCTGTTTATGAAGAAGCTCCTACCTGTGAGACGATGCAAAGTAGAGAGAAAGGCCCTTAGTTCTGCCAGCGGCCATTTTTATAAGGCAGCCCAGCCATAACTGACATCTCTTCCCTCATCTTGGTCTTGAGTTTTACTTACTAGCGTTTCAGAGAAGTATGGCTAAGTCTGGTTCCAGGACAGGGCGGGTTTCAGAGATTATTAATATACATAGAATTCTTTCACCTTTTGAATTTGCTCTTTTAGTACACGCACATGAAACCAATGTCCTTTTTAGGTATCTCAAAATACCTTCTCTATTGTAACTATCCAGGTGTTTAGCAGCAGGACAGCAGTTACTAGGTAATCACTATATAATTAGGGCCTAAAAGGAGATAAAATTAACTGAGATTTAGAAGTAGATTTAGCTGAGAAATTTTTACCTTTAATTACCTTTCTCAACTTTGAAGATAAGATTGTATTTAAATGTATTTAATTCATTGTCTTTACACACTATAGCCAGTGTTAGCTACTTTGGTGTCTCTGCTACTTAGTATTTGTGTGACCTTGAATCTCATTATTCTTATAATAAAATAATAGAGCTAGATTAATTTATCTTTTAGGTCCCTTCCAGTATTGGGCCTCAAAAAGCCCAGTTCAGTGAACTGTATGATATTTTTACTTCTGAATTTTTATTAACCTGTTTTCTTTTGCTTCTGAAAATATAATCAGAAAATGTGTTTCAGTCAGTGAAAAGGTAAGCTGAATATCTGAATATGCTCAGTGAAACTGGCCAATTTTCTTTTTCCCATTAATTGCTTTGGAACCTCTTTCTTCATTTTGAAGTACAGTTTAAATGAAATGATAATCTTTCAATTTTTCAATAATTTTATATGTTTAATGCCTCCCAAATGAAAAAGCACAGACTTTGATAAGGAATTAACATGATTTCAAACCAAAATACAGAACTGCATTCTCTGCATTGAGAATTTAGCTGGTATGTGTATTATTTGAAACTCATACTTAGCTATGTTTTCTAAAAGTAGGAAAAATAAAGTAGGAAAATTATTCTCTACTGGAAAGAATGGCTTATTAATTGTGATATAATAATAATAATAATAATAATAAAAACTTCACGTGGTATCTCTCTTGCCAAGTGTATGACAGCCATGTGGCGGAGTGAGGTCATTTTGTCACTACTGCATCAAAGAAGCCAAGGTCACAGGTGGAAATACATAGAGCCTGTCTTTGGGGGTGCTCTCTGCTCTGCCAATCACATTGTGGATGTGAACCTATGGAGAGGCTAGACTCGTGAAGGCGTGTGACTTTACACACAATGACAGGGGAGGAAGGCATCGAGTCCATTTGGTTTTACCTGCTTTGAATTCATGACTTCTTTGTAATTCAGGTGCAATACAATACAACAAATATTCTTTGTTTTATGTGATTTTAAATATATGACAGGCAGACAGAATTGACAGTATGATATATTTTTGAATTTGGTACACATCTGTTAGCACAGCACTTTGGAAGGCTGAGGCAGGAGATTGCAAGTTCAAGCCTGGGGAATTTAACCGCTTAGACCTTTTCTCTGAAACATAAATGGCTGGAGATATAGTGCAGGCTATATGCCATGGATCCGATTCAATCTCCAATAAAACACACACACACACACACACACTGTATTCTAGTATTTTTATGAGTAGAAAGATTTAGCTAGAAAAGAATAACAGCAACTTTATACAAATAAAACATAAGGTTAACTAGTGAAGAAACATAGATTGTAAATAAAATTAAATTCACAACTATTGTACATGCTAAATGATGATGGTACATGACAGAATTGTGGAGATAGAAGAGTAGGAGGGAATCATCACTGAGTGAATATTTTTTTCTAGAGTTTCAGCATCACTCTTTGAAAATTTATGAAGGCCATAGTTATGTTGCAGAAAATTTGCATTGTAAGATAATTATAACAGAAAAATCACATTGAGGGTCAGAGTTGAATACAGTGCTTTGAAATTGATGGAAGAAGAGCAGGCGCACAAGTCCTATGGAGAGTCACGGGATTTCACACTTCCTGTCCCACTCTCTGCTCATACACACCCACCCAACGGTGTGTGTTTCCCAAAACAGGGCACACTAGACATACTTGATCTGTAGAAGTCTGAGACTACAGGCTTCCATGCTGCATAAAGACATATGTCTTTGCCTGAAATTATAATTTCAAGCTATTACTTCTTACAACATATATATATTGTAAGATTTTGGGTTTGTGGATTTTGGGTTTTGGGGTGAAAAAATCATTTGGGGACAAAATCAAAGAAATCTGAGAAGTAGCATCACTTTACAGTCTGATTTTATGAAAACTGAGTAAGTCCTGAGGGCTGGTAGAGGAGGGCCTCACATCATCTTTGGACTCAGCCGAAGGGATTTTCTCACCTTTACTTTCCCCTGTGTTGAAATTTTCCTGCTCTTTGAGCATTGTTGTCAGGATATTTTATGTATTTCTCTTACTGTTTCATAGGAATTTTTATCTCTACGATATTTGTATGACTAACACTTAAACTTAGTTTCCCCATAGTTTTGTTTATTTTGCTTTTGCCTCGCTAGTAAAATATTTGGGGCCTTGTGTATGTTACACAGATCTCTATCCTTGAGCCTTATCTGTAGCCCCAAATCCAGACCTGTGCGTATGTAAGTTTCTATGTTCTCCTAGGCAACTATCTGTACTAACTACTTACATTCATAGAACAGTCTCCTTTCTAAAGTTATCCCAACGATAATCAATATCTGACCTTTCATATCTAGAGGGAGATTTCTCTCTATCAAATTTTCTCCTGATTGCTTGAGTGGGAAAACACAGTGATCAAACATTCATCTTTATCTCTGTGAATTTATGAAGTTTCAGGTTTCTCTCTGCACTGATCTGAGAGTATTTTCTCTGGTACCAGATGTTTTTTCTTTTCCACTTGAGAACAAAAATGTCTGACAGGAATGTGTTTGAAAAGCCGTATGTCAATAAAGTTTCTCAAGGGAAAAGTCTTCCAAATGACATACTTGTCTCTGAGAGTGTTTATCTGGCATGTAGGCAATGTCATTTGAAGCCCCAAGTTCACACAGTAATGACATTAGTTCAATTTAAAATTGTTGTCCAGGCTATAGCATCAACAATGGGAAGAAATTACACTCTAAGAAAAAACACTTTCACCCTTCTTTTTCAAGGATCTAAGATTTTCATAGAAACTTTTGGGGTGGATAAAAACTATTTCATGTTTTAAAAAAATTATTTACCTTGTACTAATTTCTTTACATGTTGACCATCAATCAAGTTTTTTGGGGGGACATTAACATTTGCTAACAGGAAAACAATCAGAGTCTCTTTTGCTAGGTTGTGCCCTACATTCAGTCACGGCTAACCCCTCAGAACACCACATTGTCCTATGACAGTACATTCACAGCTGTGCAGACAGCCCGTTGACAGTGCCATATGACATTTTTAATAATGAGAATAGGTTGGAGTGAAGTCACCCATCTCTTTTTACCTCACATCACTGCTAACAGTCATTAGAAAACAAAATGTCTGGCGGCACCAATTATGATCCCAAAACAGTTTATCTCTTTACCCTTCTGATAGCATAACCTTAGCTTTCCTAGAACTGTGCCCAGGCCTCAGAGAAATTATCATTTTATGGATCATCATTTTAGCATTAGGAAAAACATATGGACATTTTAGTGGAGGAAAATGATCACATGGGCATTCATGTAGTAGGTGCTGTTCTCAGCGATCAGGGATTATCACCTTATTTTTATACCCCTGAGGTACTTATTTTTATCATCAGGATTAACTTTGTATACATATGAGGACATTGGAGCATATAAAGATAAAATAAATGCCCTGGGGGCTTTTGGAATGAGGAGACTACATTTTCAAGCCATAATGTCAATGGAACAGTGGAAAACAACTCATTTGAAGATTCTGATTCATGTCAGCTTTTTATTTACTACTTGACTTACAAGGGTGATATTTCTATAAGGAAAAGGCATAGCCATACATGTTTTCCTTAAGTATTGGTCTTTTCAGTTGGATAACCTGCCCATGTGAAGGCTTCCTGGATGCTTTTTTGCATCTGGTCAATGTAACTCTCAAAATTAGCTAGTTAGCCTGGAGAGCTAGACCACAGAGAAAATAGATGTCAAGAGCGCATGAGCAAAAGGAGTATAACAACTCCTCCCATTTCTTATGACAAAAATATAACTTCATTTCAAAAGGATTTTTAGCAAACCAATAAAAGGAATTTCTTTAACTTAATAAAGGATACATAGAGGAAAGCTATAAAAAGTGTCATGATAGTTGGGAAGGAAATTAAAGCATTCCTTTTAAAAGCCAGAAAAGAGATAAAGATATACACCATCTCCAGTTCTTATTTGAAATTACACTGAGCTTGTAAGCAGTGCAATAAGACAGCAGCAAGAAATAAAATGTTTCAAAGAAAGAAATCAAACAAAATTGGATTAAAAATAGTGTATAAAAATATGCCTGGAAGCAAGGTCATTGCACAGAAGGAACAATTAAAAACAGTTTTTCACATCAATCATTTATAAGCACATAAAATACTGAAATGAGCTGAATTATGTTCTCTTAAAATTCATGGCTGGAGTCTTCACCCACAATACTTCAGGGCAAGGCTGGTTGGAACTAGGGCTAAATGAAGACATCTGGGTGATACCCTCAGAGATGCAGCCTTATAAGAAGAAATTAGGACCCACACACATGGGGAAGAAAAACCATGTGAAGACAAAGGAAGAAGAGTCATTTTCAAGCCCAGGAAAAAGAATTGAGAACTAAAGCAACATCGTGCGCATCTTGATGCTTGGACTTGCATCCCCTAGAACTGTGCAGAGCATGTTCTGTTTTTTATTAACAAAATGACACAATCATGGTTAATCCAAGTACTTAGCAGTAAATTTACAAAAAATGCATAAATACAAGATGACTAAGTAAATTACTAAGTTAAGTGCAATTGCTCTTCAATGGATAAATGGACTTAATTTGAAGATATCAAGTGGTTCTGAATAATTAAGAGATTTAATAAAATGTAAACCCCTATAAAATCAAGAATGTT
>PVIR01016776.1:0-18964 GCA_004026965.1 Petromus typicus
GAAATAGAAAATGCTCAATGTAAAATAAGGTGAAAGGGGACAATGTCGAGATTGTAACAAAAAAGTAAGGAAACAAATTTTATGTATATGGGGGGGTGGTAGGGTGGGTAGGGCTATGGGAAAAAATGAGAATTAAGTTGTGTCTTATACTGGTACAAATCCCCATTATGGAGTGCAATCATGTTGTGTATATTTAATGTACCAATAAAGATTGAAAAAATGTTTAAAAAAAATCCATCTTCTCACTGTGTTCTTACTTGATGAAAGAGCTCTTTGAGGCTTCTCTTATAAGGATGTCAATCTCACAAATATAGGTTCAGATCTCATTAACTAATCAACTCTCATAATTCTCACCTCCAAATACTCTCACAGTGAGGATGAATATCTCAATTGATGAATTTTGGAAAACACAAACATTTGATCTGTGAAGCTCGTGTGACTAAATCTAAGCGTTAACTCTGGCTTGAGGCCCATTTTAATCAGGGGATTCATACGATGGCAAGATGTGGACTTTTCTATTTCAAATAAATTTTCCTTTTTATCTTGGCCTCATTTCTTAAAATTCAAGTTATTCCTATAAAGCAAGAATTGTGGCTCCCAGATTGATTCATCAGGTTTGGTAATCAAAATTGAGAGAAATGTTTTTTCTATGATTGTTTTTTATATATTGTAAAAAGACTCTGATTGACACAGTATGAGTTATGTGCCCAAATACAGAAAACCATTTCTAAGGGTGTGATATTAGAATACTATATAGCCATCTTAGGGACCAAGAAGGCAAAGCACTGTGATTAATAACTCCAGCATGACTATAGAGGGGAGAGTCTCTAAGTTGCACTTTTGTTACCTAGAATCATCTGAAGAATATTTAGTGAAGAACTATGTGTCATAAGCCTAGAAGAAGTAAATGTCTAGAAGTATTCAGAAAGCTCTAGTGTCATATTTTTCTTTTCCTATTTGCATGATTGCATTTTGGTGCAACATACTGAAATTTTAGGTCAGTTCTTCCCTATTACTTAGCTGTAATATTACAGTTTTGGCTTATATTTTTTAAAATAGAGATAATATGACGGGACTTCTTCCCTGATCATCCAGACACAATTAATGTCCAGAGTTTCCTTTTGGAGTAATACTTGACATAACCCCTCACAGTCCTCTTTTTAAGCTCTTCATTTAAACTGTGTCCTCCCATTTAGCTCTGTAGATTATTAGTGCTTGGGGACAGGCTATTATTTGAATGGGAAATGTACAAAAACTTTCAGGCCAAGGCAACTCATTATTTGGGTGTTCAAAATTTTTTACTCTATAGTTTATCCTGTTTATATCCAGGAGGATTGATTATAAATTTTCCTCTCTGTGGATAACAAAATGTGGATTCTCAAGTCTCATACAGAAAAAAATAGTATAGTGTTTTCATATAATATACTTTTACTTTAAAATATATCTGGCTCATATATAAAATGAGATACAATGCAATACTATTAAAATCATTGTATTATGATGTTTAATTAATAGTAATAATACAAACTGTACATGTTCAGTACAGATATTTATTTTCCTACTATTTGTGATTTGTTGTTACTTGAATCTATAAATATGAAACTGAAAGATATGGAGGGCTATATGTACTTGATTCTGTTATGAATATTTTTGCCTGATTTCTTAGTTTTTATAAAACTCCTGGTTCTTGATGATGTTAGAATTATACTCTCTCTTGATTTTTATCATGTACAAGTCCAAATTCTCTATGAAGAAAGTGATCATAATATATTCTAAAACTGCGCCAATAAACTCAATTTATTTTTTAAAAAGAAATTATACTTTGTCAACTACAAATGTGAAGGAAGGGTCATGCTGAACTTCAAGGACTTCACACACTCTGGAGGTAGGAAAGATACCAAGGGATTACCTCAGGGACAGTAATCCACACAATTAATCTGACAAGATACCGGATGTTTTTCAAATATTTCTAATTGCAATATGATTGTTTAAAGGCAGAATTCCACCTTTTTAGACTCTGAGTTTAAAAAAAGGTTAAGTAATTGGCTAAGGCTATATGATTATTCAGTGTTAGAAATAGCACAGAAATGGCATTCAAACTTTAAATACAAAAGCATAGATTTCTTCAAGACCTTAGTGACTAATGCATACCTGCTCATACTTCGTTCCTATTAAATCCAAAGTTTTAGCTATCTTCAAGGTAACAAGTAATGGGAGAAAATTTGGACTATGGAAACCTGAGAATATGAAGACAGATGTGGCCACAACTTCTACCTTTTATAGGAAATAAATCATCCTAAGAACTCTGGATTAAGATATTCATCAAAAGATGAGAACTGGTAGAGTCTCTAAGGTGAAATATCTAGAAATTCTAGAAATCTCTAGAAATGTTCTGTAATGAACACTTACTGAAGATATCTCAATTACAAAGGAACCATGAGACAAGCAAGTCCTCTGGAGAAACCAAGTTTCACTATCAGAACAATCATGTTGAAATGCCAAATTTAGGTAGATCAAGGCAAAGTTGAAGGCTAAATAGAAATAAGATGTGACAGTAGAGGTTAAATAACTATCACTGAGGGAAGTGAATTTTCCAAATTTACTGACTTTCATATAAATGGGTATTTTTGGCTCATCATTAAGGAACATGACTTTTATGTGTACTACAGGTTTAAAAGGCAAAACACAATGTTTAAGAGAACTAAGAGTTGCTAATATGTTTAGCAAGAGAAATCTAAAAAAAAAGAAAAAGAAAGGTGAATGTCCCTGTGTGACACTAAGGCTTGCAGAGCGCTAATTAATAGCTCTGAAGTACTTTCTTCCCCAGGTTAGACCTTTTACATAGATGGTGAGAACACATTTCAGCCAACGGTTTGAAATGGCTAAGAATACAAGACAAAAAAATGACAAATAAGTATAATACCCCAAACAGCGGTTTCTGTCACTAATCAATGAGCAGTTTTCCAGTTTGCTCAATGTGAAAAGGACGGCTAATCCGTGCATTGTCTTTTTAACCACACCCACAGTTCAGAACAGCCATCAGTCTCCCAACCCATTAAACTCTGGCAACCCTTAAAAGGAATTTTCCAAGCTCTTTAGTTTAATGTTCTGACCATTACAGCTCACTGGCAGAGAGCTGGTTCCTACTGCACCTGGAAACTGTGGGTGGGGGCTCAACTTCCTCAAGACCTCAATGACTAATGCACACCTGCACAGGATTTTTTTTTTTAATGTTCCTGTTGGCAAGAGAAACATTTCACAGAACAGTTTGAAAAGAATGTTGTCAAGAAATTTGGGCAACAATTCCTACATAAACCTTGTTTTCCTCAGGAAAAAAAATGGTGACATTTTTTAAGATTTTAGAATTAGTATCTCTTTTCTCATAGCTTGAATTTGCTTGCATTTAATTTAGTCGACATTACCGAAACAAACAATTGAGTTATAGTTCCATTTGGTGTGAATGGATCCTCTTAGTTGATTTGAGGAACTTGAGTATGATTTATAGATTATGATATTGTTGCCTAGGAGATGGCTGCGAGGAAATACTACCTTCATTTGTATCCTTTGATAATCTATTTAAGGTAACATCAGCAACTTCCTACATCTTCAAAAGAAAGAAATATTTGTTATAACTAAGATGTGCTTTTAAGATCATGAGGATTCCAGTTCTTTGAAATGGGGTGAATGGGGGAAGAAAGTTGGGAACTGGAAAAGAATGAGATCACAGTTTCTATCCAAAACTGACTCTTAGGAGTCAGTTTTTATGCATAGTAGGTATGTAACATGTTGATCTGACAGATTGCTCGTACCAGTCAAATGAGAGCTAGAGATATTTAAATTTAAGCATAGTTCTAGCAAACAGGCTTTAGTAAAGAATCTGGAAAAGACAGATTCAAAGTAGCAAACTAAGCTCAGATAAATCAATAATTAGAAGTAAAGAATAATTAGAAGTAAAATTTGTTTGGAAGTTTAGTGATCAGCAAAATCACATATAGAATTAATTGAGAAATAAAGTTGCATGTCCAAAGCTCATGCCATTTCTGAAGCAATTGCTGAAGTCTAGAGACATACTTTCCAAATAGTGTGCCTGGAGGTAATGAGGGTAAATAAGTGGCGTTTTTAATTTTTACTTTGTATTAGTACATGTTTCAAGTGCATAAGGATTACATCTCTCCTGGGAAGTTGGTATATATATATCTGCATTATATCTTAATTCTTTTTTTTCACACTCTCCTTTCCCTCCCACTATCTCTTGGTACTCACCTATTTTGTAAAGGACTTATATCATTTTATATTTTCTATCTTTTATTTTGCTCTTTATTTGTATTTTTGGTTTTTCATATAAGGGAAAACATGTGATATTTTAACTTGTATGTCTAATTTATTTCAATAAGATCTCAGTGAGTATCCATTCTCCCTGAAAGGACTCAAGTTTACCCTTTATAGGCATTGTATGTAAGTAGATAGCATAGCTTGTTGCATTGCAAGACTTTATACCTGTTGCCCTGCATTAAAACTGGTTTCATACTGTGTTAACTAATTTATCTCATTGTTGAGAGAAAATACCTGACAGCCAACTTTAAAGAGGAAAGGTTTATTTGGCCTAAGATGTTTCAGTTCATAAATGGCTGGCTCCAAGGCAGGGTGGCAGAGAGGCAACTGTTCATGGCAGAAGAAGGAGCAAAAGCCTGAGGAGATCTTAAGAGTGTCTTGCTGCCCCTGTTATCTTATTCAGACTACTTGGGGGGGGGGTGTGGGTAGCAATCACGCCTTTAATCCTAGTGCCCTGGGACCTAGCCTTACCATGAATCAGTCATGTACTCCTAATTCAGCCACCTCAAAAGTAGCCTCACCTCATTTGCCTGAGACTTGGAGGGACATCTAAACATAACCTGTAACACATACATTTGTTATTCTTTCCTTGTTCATGGTAGACATTTGAATTTGCTACTCCTGATAATGGTCATTTCCTTAATACTCTGACTCCATGTTGTTTTAGGTTTCCTGGTCATTCAGTCCTAGCCATCCAGAATGACTTAATTCTACTCAAGTTCTAATCAGAAAAGGCTCAGGGAAGTCTAGTTATTCTGGATTTCAACTACTCAGAGCGCTGCTCATTTGGTGATTAGCTTTTATGCAATAACTAGATCAAATGGGATCCAATAACTGCTCTAACTCCTGTAACTAAACCCAATGTTTACACTTCATTTTCAGTAGTTCGTCAATGTTTGGCTTGTTCTTCAGTGTCAAAATATTGTGTTGGTCTTTTGTTCCATATTTTTTACTGTTTATTGAAAAGTTGCAGTAGCCTATACTTATGGGATAAATTCATTGGTGAATACCTAGGACTTTTAATTATTTTCAAACCTTTATTTAGTCATTTTAAAACTGAAAAACATTTCTTAATATAATATATAGGCTTTAATACTTTATAGAATGTCTCCTTCTGTCTTGAGTGTACATATTGTATAGTAGATACAATGTCCCTGCAAAATCTGCCGGTTCTTGATTATAATTTCACAGAAGTCGTTTAAAAAGAGAATGTCTAATGGAGTGAAGGGGGAAAATAATGAGATTATAACAAAAAGAATGGAAACAAAGTTTATGCACATGGGGGTGGGGGTGGGAGGGCGGGCATGGTTATGGGGAAAAATGAGAATTAAGTTGTGTCATATACTGGTACAAATTCTCATTGTTGAATGCAATCATGATGTATATATGTAATGTACCAATAAAGATTTCAATTTAAAAAAAAAAAAAAAAAAAAAGAGAATGTCTAACATGGTGGCTTATGATGGGCACTTTCACTAACAGATTCCCAATGAAAAGCCTGAATAGATGAGGAAATGTGGGAAATGAAATTAAGAAGAGGGGAGAATGATGGATTAAATGAACATGTAGCGAATCTCTGAGATATTCCCGAGTAGCTAG
The DNA here is from genome assembly GCA_004026965.1 of Petromus typicus. NCBI lineage: Eukaryota > Metazoa > Chordata > Mammalia > Rodentia > Petromuridae > Petromus > Petromus typicus. Next base: position 5,932 of record PVIR01016776.1, read on the forward strand.
ATGATAATATCATGGATCATCACACCCCCATGTGCATGAACTTCTGACAGAAAGGTAGCACGAGTAGGAAATACTCACTTTCTCCTCAACACCTCTACTGTTTTAATGTTTTTTGATGTTAGTCGTATCACAGCATAATTTAATTTATCTTGATTGCTATGCCTAGCTTTGGCATTACACTGTATCTTTTAGGTTCCTGGAAGAATATGCCATGCATTTATTAGTGACAGGTAGCAGGCTGCGTTTGAAAGGAAAACTTATTTTTTAAATCAAGGAGGGTGATTGATGATTTAAAAGGTTAAGCCTCATTAACTATTTTCAAGTGTACGTGGCTGTTTTATAAATCTTCTAGAGATACTTATTAGAGGGACAAAGCTCAGCTAAAAACCTCTATGGGAAGAAGGAAAACAACGCAACAGTTGCTCATTGTCTAAATGTATAGAGTACAGCAAGCAGGTGATAGTCTGGCTTCCTATGAAAAATGAGTTGTAAAATTCAGTTTTGAATCAAGACGAGAATGCCAAGGAGCACAAGAAAAGTAAGATGCTACACTCTTTCATTATTAATAAATGGTTATGATTAGAAAAGATGTCTAGCCAAACCATACAAACAAACAGTCAAAAGCTTTCATGTCATTTAATTTCATTTTTACTCTAAATATTCATCAAGGTCTGATTCCATATGTATTATTTGTATCACTTTCAGTCATCAATTAATATTATATAATCTATGTCTTCTTGAGTATGCTGATTTTTGGAGGATTAAATATCGTCATCTTGAAAACATGCAAACAACTAATAATGAAAATATTTCACAGCTGGAACTTATTACTTAATTGAAAATCTGTGCAAAACATTTTGCTCAACTTCTGATTAGACTATTTCATCTCACTAATATTTTTAGAAAATTACTAAAGAGGTTAGAAGAACAGGTTTTTATGTTCTTTCCTCCGGACTGCAGAAAGTGTCTCTGCAAAAATCAAAATTTAATTACTGAACATAATTTTCCCCTCATTTTAAAATGATATATCATATGAAATACAGGTGAAGAAAAGTAAATAAAAATAACTGGTAAATTTTTACAAAGAGAACATCATACTTTTGTAAAAATGGGATCATACCCCTTTTCACTTGTCTTTTTATTAAATTCATTGTAGGTATTTTCTTTTCCATTTTTTAAAAACTATTAGTACATGGTTCTAGTACATGATGATATTTCTTTTGGGAAGTTGTTTCATGTACATAATACATGATAATTTTAAATATTTTTCCATCCCATTTCTCTCTCTGTGGTCCATTACTACATCTCTTGGCCCCCCTCTGATTTGGAAAATGTTTATCTCCTTCTTATTATTATCTGTTATTTAGTTTTACTCTTTGTTTATATCCTTGGCTTCTCATGCAGAAGAAAGCAGGTAGTATTCAAGACTGTCTGATTTATTTTACTTAACATCATGGTCTCAAAGTGCATCCACTTTCCTGCAAATGACTCAAATATACTCTTTCTTTTATTTTTTTAATTTTTTTTTTTATTTTTTGAGACAGAGTTTCACTTTGTGGTTCAGGCTGGCCCTGAGCTCAGCCTCAAAGTCACATGACAACAATCCTCCTGCCTCCACCTCCCAAGTGCTGGGATTACAGGCATGAGCCACCACGCCCGGCACTGTGGTATATGGTACTGGTTGCTGCTGGGCCACGCCCAGTATTGTATGTGGTTACTGGGGAATCAAATCCGGGCCCTTACTCATGCAAGACAGGCACCAGAACCACTGGACTAAATCTCTGGCCCAAATGTACCCTTTCTTAATGGAAAACGAATCTGCCCAAAATTACTGTCAAGTGACTCTCAAGTCCACTTCAAACTTTATCTCCATCCTCCAGTCACAGATCTGGCTTTCCCTTGGGCTTTGTACCTGTGAGACCTTGTTCCACAGTACTTTAAGTTAGGGACACGGTTAGTCCTGGCTTATGGTCAAGTGTTTGAAAAGATAAATTCTTCTGGGTGTTACAACCATAATGGAAGGCAATACTTCCCATATCTTAATATGACTCAGATTTGGATGAGATGATTGTTAAACGCTCTTTAACAAATTCATAAATGTTTGTAGTACATAATGATTACATGCATTGTGGGGAGTTGTTACAAGTTCAAATACATCATAATTCACTTTTTCATCCCTTTCTCCTCCTATCCCTCTCTGCTTTTTCCAACTTCTGGTTCCCTTCCCATCTGAACATACTCTATTTCTAATTTTGCTCATGCCCTCCCATCGTCTCCCTTTCCGTTTCTCCCTCTCTTATTCCTCTATCCATTTGTAAAAGATCTCCCTTCCTCCCATTATCTTTGATTATGCATCTTATTTATATTTTTAACCTCTCATATAAGAGAAACTATGCAATACTTAAGCTTATTTTATTTATTTTACTTAATAATATGTTCTCCAAGTGAATCAATTTACATATGAATGTCTATAATTTTTATGACAGAGTAAGACTTAATGGAGTATAAATTTCTCCTTTTCTTTATTCATTCATCCATTCATGAGAATATAGACCATTTACATGATTTAACTATTAGAGATTCTACTACTAAAAACATGGGCTTCCATGTGTCACTGAAATAGGAAGATTTTAATTATTCAAGTTTTGGATTCAGGGAAATGGCACCTTTCAAGAGTAATTGGGAATATTCCTTTCCTTTTGAGTTCATTAAACATTTTGATCAGTATTGGCAATAAATATTTCCTGATGTTCTTATAGATTTTGGTCATAAATCCAACAGGTCACAGACCTTTCTTACCCAATAGCTTTATTTATTGTTTGTTTTATTACTGCCTCCATGTAATTGTTTGTCATACTACTCAGGACTTTTAAACCTTCTTGGTTTAATTTTGGTAATTAATATGTGTCTAGTAATCTCTTCGTTTCTATGGATTCTCCAATTCACTGGCATACATGTTCATAGAATACTTACTATGAAGTCGGATGTGCCCATGTTTTTTGCATATATATGTACAATTGCTGTCTCTTCCTACTGAATAGTTACCCAATACTCAGTGACCCTTTTTGCCTCTTTCATTCAATTCAATTTTGTATTGAAGTTCACTTTGTCTCAAAATAAGTTGAATATACCTGCTGGTTGGAGGATTTTAGTTGAATGGGAATTTTATTTTCCACTCTTTGATTTTTAGTCTATGGATTTCTTTCTGGATTGAATATATTTCTTGTATATAGAATACCTTTGAATTTTTTCTCAATCTACTCTGCTAATATGTGACTTTTGATTGGGCAATGGAGGTTATTCACATAGAAAAATGTATGAAGTACTGAAATGTACAGCAATGGAAAGAATAAGTCAATGTATTTCAGAAGTAGTTTTCATTTTCCTGTTGCTGATTCCTTTTTTTCTCCTATTACTTTATTACTAGTTGTATTCATTATACTAAACATTTTGTCGTTGTCAATTTTATTTTCTCTTATTAGGATATTCTTTTTTTTTTTTTTTTTAGGTTTTTTGAGACAGGGTCTCGCTTTTGTGGTTCAGGCTGGCCCTGAGCTCAGCCTCAAACTCACATCACCATCCTCCTGCCTCTGCCTCCCAAGTGCTGGGATTACAGGCGTGAGCCACCACGCCCGGCACTGTGGTATGTGGTACTAGTTGCTGCTGGGTGTGGGTCTCCACACCCAGTATTGTTATGTGGTTACCGGGGAATCGAACCCGGGCCCTTGCGCTTGCAAGATAAGCGCCGGAACCACTGAGCTAACTCCCCGGCCCAGGATATTCTTGATAATTTGGATGAATGATACATTACATTTCTCTGAAAAACTATTTAAACTGCTCTTTGTGGTCTTATTCTATCTGATAAATATGAAATTATTCATTTAAGTTACCATCCATGACATATGCAAGCAAATAATTTCCATATTCTCTATAATATCAAACTCTGTAATTAACAATTTTATAGGCAATCATTTCTTCTTTATTTTTTTTATTTCATAATTTATTTTATTGGTACATTTCATACATACAGTGTGATCATATCTAACATCAAGAACCTGTACCTGTATATGACACATCTTAATTCTCATTTTTTCCCATTCTCCAGCCTTCCTTACAAGCCCTACATGCTTTTTCCAATAAGCTTTGTTTCTTTTCTTTTACTATCAAGTTTTTTCATTCCATTTTTTACTGATTTATGCACTTCTAAAACATTTACTTATTCTGAAGTTCCAGAAAAGTAATTTATGAAGCACGTACATCCTTTTATCTTTTTGTATATACTGGAAAATTACAAAATTTCTTTCATGCAGTTTAAATCCTCTTTCTTCTATAAATAAGAATGTTTTTTCTCTGTCCCACTGCAAATACAGGCTATTACCATTTAAAGATATTTGCCAAACTGAAAGTCAAAGCCACAGTTTTTACTTTTGCATGGTGAGCCTCCCTTAAAAATAACAGTAGTGGTGCAGTATGTTCTTAAATAAAGCTACATTTTAGGGTCTTGAAGTGGGTAATTTTTTACCTAACTCTCTATTTTAAATATTCTACACAGGCTTAGTTTTTGCATTTTTAACCATCAAAGCCAGAAATGTGCTCCACACAGTACTTCAGCAATCTTTCAACTTCTAGTAAACCTGTGACATTTGCACTCTGTATCTGTTTTACATATTTATCTACTTCACTTTGATCACCTGTGGGAAAAGACCAAGATTTGCCTCAGTGGAGCCACTGAGAATAGAAATGACAGCAGATTTTTACTTGTGTGTATTCTTTTATCTACTTTACCATGGAACATGATTATTTATTTGTGAAATAATAATACTGAATGAGAAATTAGAACAGTGGCAAGGAAAATATTTTTTAAAGGAAAGATTTTTTTCTTTAAAAAGGTTTCACCAGTTGGAAAAAAAGAAGAGATGAGTATGTCATCATAAAACTGAGCTACATAATAGGCAATAAGACACAACAGCATTTCCTAATCTCTTGGATAAAACTTGCAGAGATCTTCAAGAACCAATTGCACAGAACAATATACCACTAGGGTATGCGTTCTTTTTAGTTGTGATTTTCCATTAATGGTAAGAATATTGCTTGGCGGAATTAGCAATACACAGGAGTTCTCTTTAGCTTGGCATTCTCTAGTTTGCTTTGGCTCAGCTGTGATTCTTGTTTTTAGATTTGTTTTCCTTAACATATTATTTCTTTGAAAGAGGAAAAGGATAAAACCTGTCCACTTCCATTCATATCCTACCTCTAATAATATCCATTGGGATAATACTGTGATCTGTGTCTTCCCTTGCTATTTTCTGTTAAATTAAGAGTGTAAGTTTTAAAGAATCACTGATAACTAGAATATATTGGGGCTTTACTCTCATATTGCTCTGTGGGCTAGCTGGTGTTTGGATGTTAATTTCTCCACTCACTTATTTAATCCACCCATCCTTATTTGTTTTTAATTTTATATCCATAGAAAAGTATTAGCTAGGTATAGTGGTACACACTTGCATCTCCATCACTCCAGGAAGCTGAGGCAGAATAATCGCTCATTTGAGGCCAGCCTAGAAGGCTCAGTGATTTAGTGAGACCCTGAATCAAAAAAAAAAAAAAAAAAAAGTGTGTTGAGGATGTAGCTCAGTGTAAACCCTCATACTGCAAACAAAAATCTACTGCTTTACAGGGAGTAAAACACCTGATCTACAAGGTGAAAATGAAGCAAAAATGTAATATTCTACTTTGCTAGCTTTTTGAAATGAGCAAGTATCACATTCATAGTGAGAGCTCTATTTACCATTATTTTAAGATTTTTATGGATATTTTTGAAGTAATGTCACATGTGAATTTATAAAATCTTTGATGACTAGAATGATTTGTCACTTTTATTGTTAGTTTCCACTGTTAAATATATATGAATTTTTTGTAATAATCAATATGAAATTATTAGAACTTTTTCCAGTTCTGTACTTAAGCTCTGGGCCACATTATAATCTTTCATTAGTTTGATGATTAGTTTTACATCTCAGTTTGACTTGATCAGGGGTTGAGAGGTATTTGGAAAAATACTGCTCTGAGCACGTGTGTGAGAACGGGTGAGATTAATGACTGATTTGATAGGCCTGAGTAAAGCGAGTGGATGGCTCTCCATGTTGTGGTGAGTCTCATCCAATCAGTTGAAGACCTGAACAAAATACCAAACACCCTTGCATGACAAAGAGGAAGCTCGGCATGCTTGACTGTTTGATGTAGGACATTAGTTTTGTTGTATCCTTCAGACTCAGAGGAAACACCGGGTTTTCTTTGGTGTTGAACTTGGACCATATCTTTTGGACCATATTTACACCATTGGTTTCCCGTGCGTTTCCTTGACCTGCCTACTTCAGATGTTTAAACTAGAAAGTCAATGTAATTACATGAGTCAATTACTTCTAATACATTTCAGTCTCTTTATTCTTTCTTTCTCTCTCTGCATACCCCCCGACACACACAAAGAGACAATATATTCAGATATACCTCCAGTTATTTATGTTCCTCTGGAGAATTCTAATGAATACAATTAGGAAAAAGATAGTTTAGTTGAGAAATAAAGGTATACTGTATTAAGATTTTCCATTATTTTTCTGTAATTCAGAAGCTTGGAGATAGGTGACAATTTCAGTGTATACATGGAGGTAGAATTTCCTATTCGTAACATATGTTAGGACAAGGCTGACTCATAAGGTTATCAATATAGAAAAAAAAATCTTCCCTTATACTGCTATTAAAAATAGAGACTAACAGGGTTAGGAATATAGCTCAGTGGCAGTATGCCTGCCTTGCAAGCGTAGGGTCTTGAGTTTATCCCTAGTACGGGGGGGGGGGGGGCACGAAGTGGGTGGGGACAGAGAGACAGAAAGACAGAGAAATCATAGTTTTTGAAGAATATTTATACTGAATAGGTTATTTTTTCTTGTACTTTAATATATGTAGAACATAGGTTTTCTATGATCTTTTTTTCATATTCCATGACTTCCTCAGGGGTAAGGAAGATAATTATTGACTATATAGATATGATAAGTTATATGCCTACTTTACAAGTTTTAAAGCACAGACTTGTGATTAGGGACTATTTTGGCTGTTGGTTGCAAGACACACACTGTGTGTGGCTTTTTGTGTGCAGTCTTGTCATTTGAGCTATTTGCTGGCAGTGAATAAGTACTGTAGCTGCTTGTGCTCCATGAATGCATTGGTTACTTATTGTCATTTAATAATGTCTGGTTTGCAGTACTACCTTCACAGAAGATCATGGAACAGTTTTGATGCTTCTCAAAATTTATTATAAAGTATTAGAATTAAAAAAAATACGACTATAAGGAATCTATTGTTTTGGTGGTGATGTGGGGTTGAGTAATGTTCCAAATTGTAAGAATATAAATATAAAATCGATTTATTATTGCCTTAATTTCATCTGAATATCTTATCTTCATACCTCGCAAATACCGAGGTAAAATTCACAAAGAAGAGAAAAAATATGATGGGAAAAACAAAAATAGAAACAAATCTTATGCATATAAGGGCTTAGGCATGGCAATAAGGGCAGATGAATGGGAAAAATGAGAAGATACTTAATGTGCTGACACAAATTTTTAATTCTGAATGTGATCATACTGTTTATCTAAAATGTACCAATAAACTCTAAATGAAAACATAGTAAAGTTCCTACAAACAATTAGATATTAAAAGGAATAAAATGAAATACCTTACAGAAGGATAACAAGAAAAATTAACTAGGTCAGAGGACTTTAGCTGATATCTGATTACTTCAGTCTGCCTCACATCAGTAATGAAAGTTGCTCAATGCACTATGGTAAGCTTGATGCTAATTCATGGCCAAATTAACGAGCAAGTGCATCTATCAGCACAGCACATCACCACTGAGTAATTACATTATAACTTCAGAAGACTTAAGGAGGCAGTGAAGGCAGAATGCTTCTCAAGGAAAATAGGTAGGTCCTTCTCTTTTAAGACTGATATTAAAATCCTTGGAGTCAATGCTCTATTGGCCACCTTTAGTGCTAGTGCTGCAGAAGTGAAGTCATGGATTGTTAATTTGATTAAAAACTTAATTATCCTCAATTCTACTGCTTTAGATTTGCATTATACGTTGTTGAGTGAAGAGATGGGAAACACTTATTTGAATTTGCAAGAAAATATCATAGACTACTTAACACAACTTCTCACAACCCAGCAAAATAGAACAGCCAGCAGGTTAACTCCTTTTAAGGGATCGCCATATTTATTTCTATAGTGATTGTATTAATATCCTCAGTAAATAATGTATAGAGTTTCTTCTTCCTTGTGTCTTTGCCAACATTTTTTATTTTTTGATTCATTGATGATAACCATTTTTTTTGGAGTAAGATGTAATCAGATGGGCCTAAATTTATTTCCAAATTCTGTGATTATAGGAATGTCAGAAAAATTCTCTAAATTGCATTTTCCTTGTCTTTAGAAGTAATAATGTATAACACATAAAGTTTAAATTAAATGACATACAAGGCTGTACAATATCTGGATGCAGCAAATATGTAATTTAGTTTCATTAGCATCATTGTTTTCATCTTCCTCATTTGTATTATGTACTAAGTATACCATATTTACTTTCTAAAAAGCAATCATGCTATTCCCCATTAGCTTCAAACACACTTAAAAGGAATATCTTCACACCTGTATAATCCTGTTAAACAATTTGTTTAACTGGTTTTGAGGAAATGTATTTATATGTAGAAAAATTAAGAATATGTGAAAGCCTAATATTATTATATTTATTTCCTCAAATGATTTTCAAATAGTTGAAGAAAAGTCAACATTTGTTTTAAGATTTTTGTTTAATTTATTTTGTATTGTTCAAACGTTTCTTGACCTTTCCGTATACTTTTTTGTTGTTGTTGTTGAAACTGTACATTACTTCAGTGAAAAATATGTGTTGATCATATATTATGTGCCAGTAACTGGTGATATTCAGAACATAAAATAATTGAAGCATAGTTTTTTTTCCCCTGAAGAGACTTTTAGATCTAGTAACATTTCAGCTTTTTTCAGACTTGAGCATTTTTATCATCTGAACAATATATGGATGGCCAAGGCAATGTCAGTTCTCCTTGTCAACCAATATTGTCAGAGGAAAGATTTAATTTCAATTTAATGTCTCCAACATAACAAAAAGGATAAATGAAGGAGTATCAGAAAGGCAAATTTTGATTCACATATAAAAATTGAAAGTGTTTGTAAAATGAGCGGACTCCCTTGTTATCTGCAAGATTATTTCTAGTTGACTTCATTTTTTCCAGATCCTCTTTTGTTGCCAGTTTAGGGAGTTCAGGTAGCTGAGTTTCAGGTTGGTCCACCTCATTGTTCCCTGAATTGACTTTTGCTGATCTGATACTCTGTGTTTGGTTTCTCATTTTGAATTTTTTTTTGTCGATGATGCTTTTATTTTAATTCTCAGTTTTCTGATTGTAAAATGCTTATTGCAAGTATCTTTTTGACAATATTTAGAACCATTAAGGAATGGTTACTTTCTGGGTCATCCTCTTAGTACAATTGGCCCTTAGCCCTTGAGTCTATAATGGCTCTTCAGCAATCTCAGTTCTGGAACACCAGGCAAGATCCTTGAGCAGAACAATCATGTCACCAGCCACAGTAGTTTGCGGGTCTTTATTGTAGAATTTTTCACTCTTCCAGTGAGCTTCAATTTTAATGCAAGATTCTCAATGTGGTCTTCTTTTTGTTCTTCATTATTGCTATTTTCTGAAGCTTGTTCTTAGTGGTCCTCAGGGGCTGTTCAGTACAGATCTGGATATCTAAGTAAACAGGGTGGCCTGCTGTGGCCGAAAGCAGAGTTGCTTTGCTTTCTCCCTGCCCAAGGGTCGTAGGAGAACTTCTGGCCCCATTGATGTGCTGAAAATGAGAAAGAGTTGATTGGCCCCTGCAAATGCTCCAGTCAAACTGATAAGCCTACTCCTTGTGCTATGAATTTTTTAAAATTGAAATCTTTATTGGCACATTATATATACACATCATGATTGCACTCAAAAATGAGAATTTGTACCAGTACATGACACAACTTAATTCTCATTTTTCTCTTAGCCCTACCCACCCTACCACCCCATCCCCTATATACATAGTTTCCTTTGTTTTTTGTGATAATCTTATTATTTTTCCCCCTTTACCCTTACCATAGTTGCTGGGCTTCCTCTCTATGCAATAGTACTGAGAGGACTCTGGCTCCACCACTGTGTGGAGATCAGTGATGAAGCTTTCCTATGCTCTGTGAATGTCATAGCCAAACTACTAGACCTACTTAGAGTGTGATAAACTTGGGCAGTGTTGCAAGGCCTCTTCCCTATGCCACGGTCCTGTAGTAACTGGGCCTATCTCTGTGTGGAGGTTTGAATGGAGTCTCCTGGCCTGTATGAATGTCCCAGCCAAATCATTAGGCCAATCACTGCACAGCCTTTAGCATTTCTTTCTTTGTTCTCTAATTTGTAGGTTTGAACTCTGATCTAGATTTTTTTGACATTTTATTCTGATAATTATTTTAGTATATCTACCTTTTGCATCTGAGACAATAATAGTAACAATAATAGATCTCATATGTTCATGCTCACACTGTGGCACCCTATCCATATTTTAAAAACAGATGAGAAACCCAACAGAAAGATAAGAAAAAGTGGAGAACTCAAAGATTAGTTTCAAAAAATTAATATGACTTTTTCTTTAAATATGAGAACAAGGTACTGTGATGGGGATTATATTTTAAAGATAAGTATTTGGAATTCCATCTTCAATGTTTGTTATAGGGAAATATTTAAGATATTTTTTGTTAAACAGAAATTTGCAAATAGAAACATGTTTAACATAAAAGTAATAGAAATATCTATGGAACATAATGAAAATTCTTTGGTTTTCAAAGTATAGAAAACCCACCATAAGCAACAAAATCCTACTGATTTGTCTGTTGCTAGTTTAAAAATTTCTGAAAAACTGGATATACCATCTTGATCAAGTCACAAAATAATCTGACACAATTTTTTTTTAGGTGCTGTGTAGATATGAAAAACTTAAAAACAAAATATTGATGTTATTAGAACTGAAATATTTTGCCAATTGATGTCAAAATATTTGATAACTTGGCCTGGAGTGTTTCCTGTGCAGCTGACTGAAGTCTCAAAGATTGACCCTTTATGATCAATTCAATTCTGCTTCATATCATTCTCTGAAATTTCAATAGACAAGAAATGAGGTGGAAACATTTGGGTATTTTTAACATCATCAGAATTCAAAAATGCACATTTTTAATGATCCTTGTGGTGAACAGGCCATTTTATGTTTTGATTTATTTCTTTTAATGATCATAATTAAATGTGATTTATCATTGTAATATAATCAATAAATGTAACTCACAAGGCAAAAGCATCTGTCCATTCAACCAGTCATGCTTTTAAAAATGACATAAAAAAGACTATCCAAGACTCTAGTTAGAGTGCAGTGCTACAATACTTTACTCTCTAAGACTATAATAACTTTTTCCTCAACATCTATGAGATATCATTCTAAGTGAAAATTGAGATAAGGCTTGGGTTTTTCATATTTAAAGTAGTTCTAATTACATTGCCTATGTGATAGGATATAAGGAGCATTGAATTAGATGCATGTAAAACATCTATCACAGTGTCAGCACTTAGAAAAAGACCAATAAATGTTAACTCCCTGCTTGGTGTTTTTGTCAGTACATTTCTGGGCCATCTTTGCAATAATTTTTCTGTAAGACACTACTTGTATTCTATTATGTATTTGAGATCTCTTAAGAGATATTTATTTTTAACAAAGACTGTTCTGCTACTGAGATCATCCTTTTTATGATTTTTAAGTCTGAACTCATTCCTAATGCTACATTCTGTAAACATTCATTAAATATCATGAGATAATTTTACTGGTTGCATGTTATTTCTACCTGTTTTAACAACATGTGGAAATTTGATTAATATCTTCTTATATTCCTAGTCCTGTACACTTGTCCAGAAGCTTTATCCCTTTGGCATTGTTTAACAGATGTGTTCATTATGCTCAATGTTCCCCAGATACCAGTTAAAAGGTTATCAAGGAAGATGGAGCATATTAAATTGTTTTGCAACTTGAATTTTTATTGTGACTTTTTTGAATCCTGCAGACTCACTGTTACCTTTATGACTGAATTACTTTGTTCATAGATGCATTCTGCCTCTCAGCCACTCAAAGTTTATTGATGACTGTTGTATACACACCCTGTAGGACTGTAAGAAGTCCTTGGAATGTATTATCACAATTCAGTTGGATCCTCTACTATATGAATAATGTAATATAAAATAAAATAGTATTAAATTTACTAGCTCAGTTTTAATCTCCCATTTGAAATTTTCAAAGAAGTAATTTTAAGAGGTTTTCTAGTTTTTTTGAAGGACAAATATTTTAAAGTAACCATCATTCACTGTGTAGTGGTGGTGTCTAATGTCTTCTGAAATGTGAATTTTTTTATAGGAACAATTGAAGGAAATTAAGATGAATCATTGAATTTAACTGGACAGTAGAGCTATCCAAAAGTTCATCAATTTATATTAGGAAAAGAAATTGAGAAACTAAATTGGCATTATTTGGTCTTCAGAGTAATTATTCTTCAGTTGATTTAACATATTAGATAAAATCAAGGTTAATGCATATGCTAATTGGGAAAATTTTGTTAACATTTTAGTGCACATGGATTAATTCTAAGCTTTATAATATTGTACTGAGATAAGGGAAAGGGACACTTTGAAGGGAGGTAAGCAGAAAAGGCAGAGGAGTGAGAAAAGAAGGAAAAATGGAAACAAAGCTTCTGTAAAGCAGGAGTGAAGGGAGGTTCAGAGAAAAGAGAATGGGGAGAAAACAGGAATCAAGATATGCCATCTACATATACAAATTCCCTTTTATAAATATGATTATTATGTATATTTAAACTGTACCAATACAATTAATTTTTTTT
>PVIR01016776.1:19064-36156 GCA_004026965.1 Petromus typicus
CAGTATAAGACACAACTTAATTCTCATTTTTTCCCATAGCCCCACCCACCCTACCACCCCCCGATATATATAAAATTTGTTTCCTTACTTTTTTGTTACAATCTCAACATTGTCCCCTTTCACCTTATTTTACATTGAGCATTTTCTATTTCACAATATATAACATACAATGCTAGGACTCATTTACATCTTCATTTTCCAATACAATTAATTTTTAAAAGATAACCTTTACATAGAAACATATAGATCAGAGTGAGGCAAAATGTATCTACCGTGTAGATTACTGCAAGGCACGTGATCTCTGTTAGAGAAAAACATTTCACTGAAAAATGAGAAGTAATAAGATACATTGTTCCTGAAATATTATTTAAGTTTATGAGGAGCTATACGCAAAGAACAGGTGGTGATAGTACCGCTTCTCCCTTTGTGGCAATAAAAAAAAAATCATGTGAGGCTGGCTTTTCTTCTAAACAAAAACCCAGCAGGGATGGCTTTGAATATTTATTTTTCTTAAAATTTGAGAGACAAAAATATCACAAAGATATTAGAAAGATAGTAATCAAAACTGTTAAAGCTGTACTATATCCAGTCTCTTTCACTAAAGGAAAAATACATTCAGATGAACTTCCTTTGATATGTATGATTCAGAATTGTTTGCTGCACTTGTCTTTGTAGATGTGTATAATATATTTAATGTAGCTACATCCTACATTCCTAAGAACCTTGGTTCTCCTTCAGAGAGCACACATTTGATTTCTTACTTAGCATACCTGAATGATTATAGCATTGTCCTCACAAGAATATCTCTTTTATCTTTCATCTTTACTTAATGCAGATTTAAATGTCATGTAGTTGTTTTAAAAATTTATACACCCCTTTATCCAGTCTCCAGTTGATGAGCATTTGGGTTGTTTCCAAGATTTAGCTATTACAAACTGAGCTGCTATGAACATGAGTGCACATATGTTGCTATGATATGATAAATAATTCAATTAAAAAAGTTAAACACCCTTGTTATTTCCCTCTCTAAAATAACACTTCATCTGCTTTTCACACTAATTTTGTAGAAGACTCAAAGAAATGGGAATAGTTTTCATTTTGATCCATGATTCTCAATTTATTTATATGTTTTTTTTCAGGCTAGTGACTCTTGTATTAGTGCATAGATATGCTGAGATTGCAACTTACATTACAGTATTTATATACTGTAATAAATATTCAATTAATCAAGATCTCTAACAGAACTTTTCTTTTCCTTCACAATAGGTAAAAAGAAGCAAATAAATCAGCAAGCTTTCATTCAGTGATTTATTCTGTTTCTCTGATTGCAGCCAGTACAAAATATGTTCAATATCTTATATTTTTCTGATACTAATGAATAATCATTATTAATAGCTAGAATACTGGCTTAGAAGCTCTGTTAGTTGTCTGTCCATCACGCACATGTTTAATTTACTATAAAAGTTACTAAGATTTTGTTTCATATGCTCCATTTGCTGCCTCACAAAATAAATCCATATAAATTGCAATGATGATCAACACAAAGTGTGAAAACAGAAAAGGGATCCACTAATTAGAAGGCCTTATTTCCCCAAAATTTTGGATTATGAGGCTTCTTAAATACAGATTCCTCACTGATTCTACCTCCCAACCCTTCAGTTTATATAAAGACTTATGAAATGTAAGGACTGAATCTGACCTCTGAGGAACAAAATTGAAATATAGATTTTTCAGATAATCAGCTGGGTGCCTAGTTAATGAGTGTTCCCAGATTCCACTTTTCTTCTTGTAAAATATAGAGAACGACACACAAGATCTAAGGCTATGTTACAGGTTAGAGAAGATAATGTGTGAGGTGGTTTGAAAATTGGAAAATATCAGATTTAAAAAATCAGTCATATAAAAATGCTTTAAAAATGGAGAATTGTTAGTTATTTTATACTCATCATTATCCACCTCACTTTGTATTTATTCCTTATTTTTCGCGGTACAATATTGTTCTCCTAATATTGAGAGACTGAGAGGAGAAATTAAAGAAATTGACAATAAAAACAGTACAAATAATCAGTGTATCAAAGAGCTGTTTTTTGTCTGAAGATTTAACTCATTGGTTCCAGCATTTGCCTTGCAAGCGCAAGGTCCTGAGTTTGATTCCTACTACCACATAACATAGTGCCACACCTGTAATCTCTGCACTCAGGGGAGAGAGGCAGGAGGATTGCCATGAATTTGAGGCCCTTCTGGGCTACACAGTGAGTTCAGGGCCAGCCTGAACTACAATGCTAGACTCTATCTTTAAAAACTGAAAAAAAAAAAAAAAGAAAAAAGAAAACCATTTTTTTTTCAGAATAACAACAACAAAAAAAGACGGACATTAATACAATTAGAAGTGGATAAAGTGAAATAAAAAATATTAGTAACTACTTCAAAAAACTCAGTCTTACCAATGTAAGAACCTGGAAAAATGAATAAATTCCTAGACACATATGATCTTCCAAAACTGAATTAAAAAATATATAAAAATCATGCACAATATAAAAACAGACAGTAAAACTGAGACACCAATAAAAAACCTATCCACTAATGAAAGTCTAGGAACTGATGGATTCACCTCTTTATTTTACAAAAGCTTCAGAAAGATCTAATGCCAATAATGCTCAAATTATTTAAACGAAAAGGAAAGAGTACTACCAAACTATTTTCTGGAATTCAGCTTTACTTTTAATCCAAACTCAGAAAAGGACTTAAATGGAAAAGAAAAACTATAAGTAAATCTCTTTTTATCAAAATGTTGAAAAAAATTCTCATGAAAATAATGGTGAAGAGAATGTAAAATTATTAAAAAGATCTTATAGAATCACAAAATATTCTTTAGCCCAGGGTTAAAAGGATGGTTCCTTGTGCACAAATCAATAAATGCACCTTGAGATAATAATGTTATGTGAAATAAATCTGACATACAAGCATAAATATCTCGTGATTTCCCTTATATGAAAACTGTAAAATATAAAGTACAGAATAGGAGATAGATAATAAGAAGTAGGGAAACAGACTTTGAAAAATGATAATTACCAAAATCTGGAGGTCGTTGGAAGGGAAGGAGAAAGGAAGGAATAGGAAGAGAGTGTAATGAGTTAAGATGTGTAATATACATGTATGAACTACTCATAAGGAATATAACCAGTAAAAATAGCAAATATCTACTAATGAAAGAAATTCAAGTTGAAAGAGAAAAATAAAAAAAAAAGAATTGTAACTTCATATAAACAGATGCAGACATGAAAGTCACATGATTATCTCAATGGATGCAAAGATATATTTGGGTAACATTTAATATCAATTCATAATTCAAATTGTGAATAAAATAGGTATAGAAAGAATTTATCTTAATCTGATAAAAGACATTTATGACAAGTCTATTGGCAATGTCATATTAAAAAAGGAGAAAAGGAAATTTTTTCCTCTATTATTGGAAGCAAGATATGGATATCTACTATTACCACTCCTGTTCAGTACACTACATAAACTATAATGAGACAGATTATACATGAGAAAGAAATAAAATAAATGAGCATAAGAAAGAAGGAGCTCATATTATGTTTTTATTTATTTATTATTTATTTTGTGGGAATCAAATTCAGAGCTTTGCACTTACTGGATGGATGTGGCACAGCTGAGCTACAACCCTTGCCCCAGCTATATCCCCAGTCTCACATTATCTTTATTTTTTTATTTTTAAAATTTTTTTTTAGGTTTTTTGAGACAGGGTCTCACTTTGTAGTTCAGGCTGCCCTGAGCTCAGCCTCAAACTCACATCACAGCAGTCCTCCTGGGGTTACAGGCATAAGTGAGCCACCACGCCCGGCACTGTGGTATGTGATACGGGTTGCTGCTGGGCATGAGTCTCCACACTCAGTATTATTATGTGGTTACTGGGGATCGAACCCGGGTCCTTGCGCTTGCAAGACAGGGGCCGGAACCACTGAGCTATATTCCTGGCCCTCATTATCTTTATTTGTTGAGGATATGATCCTTTACACAGAGGACAAAACATTCCACCAATATACTCCTAGAACTAATAAATAAATTCAGCAATATAGTAGGATATAAAATCAATGTGCGAAAAGGCCAAGGACTTGGCTCAGTGGTTCTGGTGCCTTTCTTCCAAGTGCAAGGTCTTGAGTTCAGTCCCTGGCAACCACATACAACTATATTGAGTGTGGTGACTTACGCCCACCACCAGTTAGTACCACATACCACAGTTCCAGGTGTGATGACTCATGCCTATAATCCCAGAGCTCAAGAGCCAGAGGCAGGAGAATTGCTGTGAGTTCAAGGTTTGCCTGGACTACATAGCAAGCTCAGGGCCAGCCTGAATTACAATGCAAGACCCTGTCTCAAAAAAAAAAAAAATCAATACACAAAAATAAATTACCTTCTTGTGTAACAATAATTAACTCACTGAGAAAGAAATTAGTGAATGAATACCATTCATAATAGCTATAAGAACAGTTATGCACTTAGAGATTAACCTAACCAAAGAAATGAAATATTTATTCAATGAAAACTATACTATTCCACTGAAGGTGATGAAAGATGACAGGAAACATGGAAAGGTATCTCCTATTACTAGATAGGCAGAATTTGTATTAGCACAGTGGCCCCAGTACTAACATTTAATACAATCTCAATCAAAATCCTGACAGTATTCTTCACAGAAACAAAAACAAACAAACAGAAACAATCCTATAACGTTTAAACTGTATATGGACTAGAAATGACCTAGAATACCAAAAGTAATCCTGGGAAACAAAAGCAGAGCACATCCCAGATTTCAAATTCCATTGAAAACTAAAGTGACAGAAATTAGGATGGCACTGGCATAAAAACGAAGGCTGATAAATGGAAGACAGTAGAGGACATAGAAAAAAATCCCATTCACCTTAATTATCACAGCAAAGGAAAAAACCAGCAGAATGAACAGACAACCTGCTGAGCAGAGATTTGATTTTTTTTTCTTGTGATTCTGTTGGACTGAGGACTAATATGTAGAATATATAAGGAACTAAAAAATTAGACCCCTTAAAATAACACGGCAATTGTAACAAATAGACACTTCTCAGAAGAAAATAAAATGGGCATTAAATACATAAGAAATTGTCCAACATCTTTTCCCACTGGGAAACACAAAATAAGAGAAGATTGAGATTCTATTCTACTCCAGAAAATAATTGCTATAATAAAATCGAATAATAACAAATGCTGACATAGCTACAGAGAAGAAGGAACCTTTATATATTGTTGAAGGGAATGCAAAGTAATAGTCATGATAGAAAACAGTGTATTTATTCCTGAAAACACTAAAAAGATAGAAATTTCAACATAATGTGCTTATAAAGTGTACCAATAAAATCAATTTTTTTAAAAAAGAAATTTCATTTCTCCTATTAGGTTATTTTCAGAAAGTGTCAAATACATTATATTGCAGTGATATAAGCATACTCAGGTTTATAGCTCCACAACTCATAATAGCTAAATCTTGCAAGCAGCCTATATGTCTATCAACAGATGAATTGATGAAGAAAATATGATGTGTATAAACAATGGAGTACTACTTAGGTGGAAATTATGATAAATTTGAGTTATTTATGGGAACATGAATGCTCTTTGAGTCATAATGTCAAGCAAAATAAATCATACAGACATAAATATTGCATGGTCTCTTTATGAGAATCTCAAAGCAGGAATAGTTTAAAGTATGCAATACATTGTAGATAATGTAAAATAGAGAAATAGATTGTTTGCAAATGGCAACGTGCCTTAGAAATGGAGGTTGAGGTAGAGACAGGAGGTCATAGAGAAGTGAAAGGAATTAAGATCTGTCATGTGCACGTACTAACTCCTCATAATGAGTGAATTCATTGTGTAAAACAAATGTATTAATAAACATAATTTAAATAAAATTTGACACCATCCTGGGCAAGTTAGTGAATTGGTGTGAACCCCTCTCAAAATAAAAACTATAAACAAGATCGGGGATGCAGCTTATTGTGCAGGTTTTGAGTATAATTTATAGTACTACAAAACTAGAAAAGTTTCATTTAATTATTTTTAAAGCTATATTTACTTATAAAGGAACCTTTACTTTTGAAAAAAAGAAATGCTTTGGTATTTGATGTTAATTCAAAAACTCTCCAAAATAATTGTCCTTTTGGCTACATATGTGGATAACTGTGTGTTGCTTTAAACCTCCAAATCCTGATTCCCTTTGTAGTTTTGTTTTTTTGTTGCTCTTCAAGTGTCAGGTCAGGGTTTCTGCTTCTCATTTCTATTCCTTCAATATTTTGCATGGGTGAATGGCATATAGACCTTCCATTCCTTTTTAGTATATTCATTTGGGCTTCTGTGGGGATAGTGTTTGGTTTCCTGAGGAGCATAGAAACTCCTGTTGCTCCCACTTATTTGTTTCTCTGTAGGAGAGCAAAGCGTTTCCATCAGAGCACTATTAGCCCATTGGACAGTATTTCTAAAGAGGTAGTGAAGATATATATTCCTCAAATACTTTTAAAGTAAACAAAAGTAGATGCTGGAGAATGTTCTGAAGACAGAGTACTGCAACATTGCCTTCACAACAAGAAGGAAAACCGATCTGTACAGGAGTTTTTATTTGCTTCCTATTTTGCATGATTTAAAAGTTCACTTTTTACAGTGTATGTGTCATTTTTGAAAGTAAGTTTTGTTTTTAAATTGTCAGTTATTTTGAGAATAGTTCTAAAATATACAATTAAAATCCACAGATGAGCATGAAGACTATATCTTATATCATCAATCTTTTCCCCTTAAAATCTACTTGAAAAAAATAAGTGTTCCTAACAGACAATCAAACGTGGTGCTTGTTCTTTCCTCTTTCCCCTGTACCCTGTATTGCAGGTGCTTGTGAGCAAAAGCAGACTGAAATGTGAGATAGCAAGGAGGAAGGGAAATAAAGTCACAGATAATCTGAAAAATGCATACTCTATGGCTCAGTGTTGAAACGTGACTGCGCTCTTGTTTGTGCACAGTTCTTTTAAGAGAAACAAGCATCCTCTTTCCTTAGGTAAAGAAATTGACTAAGGAAATACAATGATTGTTGTATTATTAACTGCCTGCCTATGTCTCAAAATTATTTTCTACAGGTATAAAATAATAGAGATTGAAGGAATGTCATAGGTCATCAAGCAGCTCCTTACAATTTTGTAGACAAGCAATATATATATATATATATATATATATATATATATATACACATACATATATATGTATATATGTATATATATGTATATGTATATAGACATATATATGTATATATAGACATATATATGTATATGTATATGTGTATATACACACATATATATATATATGTATATGTAGGCAAGCAACATATATATATATATATATATATATATATATATATATATATATATATATATGTATATGGAGTCACTCCTCCCGAGTTTGGCACATGTGCACGTGCCAAATCTCCACCATTAATGTGAACATTATGCATAGCAAACACATACTAAGAAAAGTATGCCTGGAAAAAAAATAGCACCAAGACTAAATGTTATTTGGACTCATTCTACAGTTTCTTCTGCCACATCATATCTGCTAATCTCTATCTTTTATTGCTCTAAATTAGTCACTGTTACTGAATTTTGTTGATTTCACTTCTTTATTTTCCTCTTATATAGATGTGAAATATTTTCCCTAGCTTTCTTCTATTTTGTTCCATTTCCTCTATACCATCCTTCCTGACATTGTTTTAGTCTCTCAGTCCTTCTTGTATAAATTTTTACAATTATCTCACGTGTCTCTTTGCTTTCAATTCTTTTTTAATAGAACAGCTACATTGCTATTTGAATGAACATTTTAAAAGAAGATCTATTTATGGTCTTCTTTTGATTAAAATTATTCAGAATCACCATTACTTATTTCACTTACTAGATCATGAAGCTCAAGCTTCTTTTTAGTGTAATTCTTAAAGCTTTCACTGTCTTTACAATTCTCCTCACTTTTAATTTTAGACATAGTTATGAAAATGCATTTTTGCAGTGATCTAAGACTTTGAATATATTCTTTTTCCCTGGAGTAATTTCCTTTCCTTTGTCCATCTATAAAATATTCTTGTTTAAAGATCCAGCTGAAATATTTCTTTTCAGTGAAGCTTTCAGTATTACTTAGGCAAAGTTGACTGTAGTCTTTTTCTTCTTCTTAATCTTTGTATCATTTACAACCAGTCATTATACCACTTTACAATAAATATTTGCATTTACCTTCTTTACTGAAACTGAATTTTTTAAAGAAAAGAAATACGTACAATCCCCACTCCTTCTTTCCTTCCCTCCCTCTCCTTTTCTTTTTCTTTCTTTCTTTCTTTCTTTCTTTCTTTCTTTCTTTCTTTCTTTCTTTCTTTCTTTCTTTCTTTCCTTCTTTCTCTCTTCTTCCTCCTCTTCCTCTTCTTTCTTCTTTTGACTAAAATAGCTTTATTTAGAAGGTAGAGTTGTGACTCTGGTACTAAAAACAATGCTCTGAACAGGCATAAAGTACTATTTTTTATTTAAACTATAAATCACATCCATTGGGGGTCCTTGAAGTTAATGAAACTGACAAGCAGCATTCTTTTAGTGATACAAATTGATTACATTTTACATTTAAAAGAAAACAGTGTCTGAATTCAGGACTCAGGAAATAGCCAACCAATGTAGCTGTGTCCTATATGTTGTGCATCATCTGACTAGAAATATAATGTAATTAAAAAAAAGAAGGATTTTTTTTGCAACCCTGGGAATTGAATTCAGGACCTTGCTCTTGCAGAGCAGGCACAATGCAATAGAGATGATTTTTTTTTAAAAAAAGTAAGTAGGCTCTTTTTTCTGATGAGTATAACCTTCACAATCATTTAAAATATATTTGCCAATCATACTTTTGAAAATTATGTAAAAGAGGTAGAAGATAATTTATTTTTGAAAGTACATTTATAAGAACAGAACATTGACAATTTTTACCAGTATATGGCATGGTTCAATGTTGAGTGTGATCATGATATGTATACAAAATGTACCTATTTCACGATAAAAAAAGAAAACACCAGAAAACTGTCCTACAATGCTCTGATTTTTTAAATAATGTAAATAAAAAACACTGGATCTGCCTTTCTTAATCTTTAGTATCTAAAGGTATAATTATAAGATATAATTATATTCAGATATAATTAAATATCTGAAATGTGAGAAATTCCATTAGGTTAATACTGAGTGTGTGTGTGTGTGTGTGTGTGTGTGTGTGTGTGTATGTGCAAGTAAGAGACAAATATAAGGGAATATAATTCTGTTTATTTATATCTTGAACTGGAAATACATGTGATGCAATGGAATGTTTTTCTGTACTAACAGCTAAACAGGAT
The DNA here is from genome assembly GCA_004026965.1 of Petromus typicus. NCBI lineage: Eukaryota > Metazoa > Chordata > Mammalia > Rodentia > Petromuridae > Petromus > Petromus typicus. The sequence goes on from PVIR01016776.1 coordinate 28,507, forward strand.
ATTTAAAAAAAGGTTATTTGGGTGTTTTTGTTTGACATGTATGTGCTTGAAAAACTTTGATAAGTATTGCACATACAGGCATTTATGTTTGAACAAAATTCTTTGCCTGTCCCACCGCTCTGTTCTTTTTCTGGTATGTTATCTGTTTTCCTTAAACACTGATGAAGTTGCCTGTTTTACAAGTGGTGACAAATTGTAGAAGGAACTGTGTGTTTCATGGCTGCTTTTGTAAAAAGTAAATTGTATATATTTATGGATATTCAAGGTACAATGTTAGATTTCAATGCATGTGTACAGTGTGACGATCAAACAATGGTAGTTAGCATTTTGATTTTCTTATTTAAGTTTCTTTTTTCTACATTTCATAAACTACATGATAGTGTGTTATTCAGTATAGGTAATTTACTATGCTGTGGGACAAGATAATTTATTCTCTTTAAATGTGCTTCAGTACTCATAATCCAATATCCCTTTAGTCCTTATTCTCTTTACCTTTCCTAACCCTTACTTAATCACAATTTTAATTTCAGATCGACATTTTAAGATTTTTCATATAAGAGAGAAGATGCAGCATTTTTCTCAATGTCAGTCTTTATATATATATCTGAAATTCAATTTTAAACATCACCATGGATTTATGGTCTTATCGCCTTACGCCACTTAAATTGTTGCATCTTTGGAGAACTTGTGGAGTTTTATTGGGAAATCAGAAATATACCCATGTACCCATTTTGGTGAACTCACAGAGCAAAGTACATCAATGAGCAATCAGCATCAACAGTTGGAACACATTATCTAACAATAAGTTATAGCTACTTCATTAACTTTTTGATGCATTTTTTAAAAAAATTGAAATCTTTATTCTACTAATATCTGATATTGTTCTGATGATCTTCTACATATTAATATATATCCTGGAGATGTTAAAAACCCTAAGGCTTATGTATTGAAAGATATGAGAAATGAAATACATAAGTAATGAGCAATATGAAAGACAGATAATGAGAAACTGGATATAGATCTTTTGTAAAAGATAGAGGAGAATAGGAAGAATGGAAAGTGTTCAGAACTGGGGATGACATACTTGGACTTATGACTTATTTACTTAGATTTGAGGATGTCCGCCCTGTCTTGTGGGATCAACTATTGGGATTATTGTGGACATCTGTTCCACCCTGTGGGATTTTAAACTACAAAGATTTCTGCACTAAAATTATTGGTTTTAGGAATTACTGGGACTTACTGGGATTTAAAGATGTGTGCCTACCCTATGGGATTTTCAACTACAGGGATTATTGTGAGACTGTGCTGTCATATGTATGCTAGGATTTTGTAGGTGAAAGCATTAGAGTGAGTGAGGAGGAACAGCAGGTAAAATTTTGTTTCCATGCTGTAGGTTGCCTTTTCACTCTGTTGGTTTATTTTGTTGTGCAGTAGCTTTTTAATAAGATATGATCCCATTTGTTGTTCTTTCTGCTAGTTACTGTGTTGTTGAGGTTTTTTTTTTTTTTTTTAATAAAGTCTTTCCCCATACCAATATATCCAAGAGTTCTACTTAACATAACTTTTAGTATGCTTTGTGTTTCTGTTTTAATACTTAGGTCTTAAACCACTTTGATTTTAGTTTGGTGCATGGTGAAAGACAGATCTAGCTTTAATCTTTGGCAGATTAAAACCTATTTTGTCCAGCACCAATTGTTAAAGAGGCTACCCTTCCTCCATTGAGAATGTTTTGGCTCCTTTGTTAAAAATAACAAAAGACTACTATCTAGAATATATAAATAGTTTAAAAACATCAGACCCCAAAATTTAAAGATCTAATTCAAAAATGGGCATTTGAAATAAAAAGACATTTTCCAGATGAAGAGGTAAAGACAGAGAAGAAAAAAATGGAAACACATTCAACCTCAGTGGTCTTTTGAGAGATGCAGATGAAAATAACACTGAGATTTCATCTCACTCCAGAAAGAATGGCTTCTATCAAGAAATCAATCAACAACAAATGCTGGCAGTGTTGTTGGAAGAAAGGAACACTTCTGCACTGTTGATGGGAATGCAGCTACTGTGGAAATCAGTGTAGAGATTAAACAAAACAAAACAAAACCCCTAAAATTTGACCCTGATATTCCCCTGCTAAGTAAGTATATTAAAAATGAAAAGATTCATGTCACAAGGACATACATGCAACCATGATTATAGCAGCTAAGTTTGTGATACCTAAATTTTAGAAACAGTCCAAATCTACATCAATAGGAAACTAGATAAAAAAGATATGTGTGCTTTTTTCTTAATAAAATGGAGTGCTATTCAGTCATAAGAAATGATACATTAGAGACATTTATGCTTAAATGGATATACTCTGAGGACATACTCATAAGTGAAATAAATATGACACAGGTGTGAAAATGCCATATTATTTCTCACATATAAGAAATTAAAGGGGTAAATCAGCTCTAGAATGTATGATAGATAGATATTGTGAAATAGGAAGAAAATGTTCAAAGGAAAAAGGCAAAGGTAGGGTAGGGGATAGTGAAGGGAAAGAAAAAATTTGATGGTTAAAATAAAAAATGGAAGCGAACCTATGCATATGGGGGGGGGTCAGGAAGGCGGGGGAATGGGAAAAAATGAGAATCAAGATATAGCATGTACAGGTACAAATTTATAATATTTAATGTGCTCATAATTCACATACATCTACAATGTACAAATAAACTCAATAATTTAAAATTTTAGTGAATGAGGCATAAATGGTGATTTTTAAGAAAGAAAATAAATGAACAGCTATACTCAAGGCAGCTCCTGAGCATGTTGGAAAAATTGACACTAAGTGTCTCTAATTGCCCTTTGCCACATTTTATATATCTTTACTTCTTGTGTATTTGTCCTTGGTAAAGTGTGTGGCTTCTTATGAAAGATATATGTGCTTCCACAGAATGGAGTATTACTCTGCCATAAAAAATAGTAAGTTTGAATCATTTCTACTTAAATGGACATACCTTGAGGATATCCTCATAAGTGAAATAAATTGGTCACAGATAGGTACATATCACATCTTTTCTCTGGTATGAGAAAATAAAGATGTAAATGAGTCCTAGAATTGTATGTTATATATTGTGAAATATAAGATGCTCAAAATAAAATAGGGTGAAGGGGGAAAAATAATGAGATTATAACAAAAAAGTAAGGAAACAAATTTTATGTATATGGGGGGGCGGTAGGGTGGGTAGGGCTATGGGAAAAAATGAGAATTAAGTTGTGTCTTATAGTGGTACAAGTCCCCATTATGGAGTGTAATCAGGATGTGTATATGTATTGTACCAATAAAGATTTCAATAAAAAAAGATATATGTGCTGATATTCTGTAGCACACACAATCTCAATGCTACAGTCCTCCCCAAATCAATATAATAGCCTACACACCCTGATATCCAAAATAGACAATTGGAAAGAGAAGAGAGAAAAAAGTGAAATCTGCTTGGGGAATTAGAATAAACTTCATAGAAGAATTGAAGTCTGAGTTAGCATCAATAGTTAATATGCAAATATACATTTTAAAAATTGCTTTGGCAACAGAAGATCCATGGAAAGGAGCCAAAAGTAGAAACCATTTTGTATTCCAGTGGAGAAATGTTAATAATGTGAACAAATGGAATAGGTGGGAAAAAGAGTGTGGACACTTTTCCTGTTCAATTAATTTATAAATAGAATCTGCAGAACACAATTTGTAAGTTTTAAATTATGTAAGATGAGAAAGAAGAAGATATTGAGGACAGAGTCTAGATTTCTTGTTTGGCAAACTATGCAAAGTGCTGTTGTATGAAATCTGAATTATAGCTGAAGGAGCATGTTTGTAGAGTGGAGAAAGAAAAATAATTTTTCTATTCCTGCTGAAAGGATAAATAAATCAGGCTATCTATGATTGATGAGTATATGTGCATCAGTTCTCCAATTATTTCCTTTTAGGAAGTTTTGATCAGACTGCTAGATACATATATCACCATCCATATTGTTCAGAGCCTTGAATTTGTATTCTGGATTGTCAAAGTCTTTAAATATGTATCTGAACATCTGACACTAGCTTTTAGTAGTATAAATATGGATAAAACAAACTGTTACTAGTATGATATTGTACATTGTTTTGTCATAGTACATAAAATTTCCTGTCATTTATTTTATCTCTTTAGGTTTAAGATACTCTACTAGCTGGTAACAAATTAGCATTAAGTTCATTTTAGTAAATGCATACTACTGCATAAGGGGTTAGATAACTGGAGGTTGGAAAAGAAATTTGAAAGTATAGTGTGGTTTTTTCTGTGAGTGTACTCCTATCTGTTTGGAAGTAGCTTGTAGACTTTTCATGCCTGGAAGAGAAAGGATATAGTGAAGAAAACATCCACACATTTTTTTAGTTTTGTCTGAGAACTGATCTAAAAGATTAGTACCCTTATTGGAAAGCTATGTAAGGAAGGGTTATAAGATTCAATTAATGGTTGTCAAATGCCTTACAAAAATAATGTCATATGTGGATAATTAATACTTTTAGCACAATGTAGCTGGTTCTCTGTTAGATAATGTACCCAGAAACATTATTATGTTGTATCTGTTTATATCAGCAGAACAGATATAAAATAAAACTAAGTAAGAAGCATATGAAAATCTTATAAGCCTTTGATTGGACAGTAAATTACTTGTCAAGAAAAAAAATTGAATAAAAGTGAAGAAGAGCTCGGTTATATGTGCTAGCCCCACAATGATGATATCCTAGCATTTGGCCTGCCTGTTCTCATTGTGTAATCTGAGTCCTCAATGTTTAGATCCATTCAAACCAGCTACAAGGTTTCAATCCATAATTAATTAGGTCTTTTAGACTCTTTTCCTCAGATATACTAGAAAGGTATTTAATGCCTTAATTCAGAATCCACTTGTACAGTTATATACATTGAATCAGCGACTTTCTTATCTCTCCCTTTTTTCCTGGTTCCTATCTATCCTTCCTTGGGATGTTAGAATCACTTATGTGCATTGTGATAGTTTGCTAACTTGTTTCTTCATCACATGATTCTCACTGATTTTTATCTTTTAGTTAGTCAATTTTAATAAAATTGTTTTTGACACTTCTTATAGGAGAGATTAGGTAACTTGAGATCAATATAAAGTCCTGGGCATTTCTGTTTACAAAGAAATTTACCTCAATATGACCTTGGAAATTGATAGATATGGCATTTTGGGCTAGCAGATATTTCATAAGATAAAACAATATAGCATGTCACAGTTCAATAATACTTGTTACTTTTCTCAGTGGAAGAAAATGGCAATATAGTTGTGGATACATATGTTGGATATGTTTTATTTGTCCTTGTACATCTACCTTTCACCAGTTTTTTTTTTAATTTTTTTATCTTTATTGGTACATTACATATACACATCATGATTGCACTCCATAATGGGGATTTGTAGATATTTAAGATTGTGATTTCTGTCTCTTGGATTTTTCCCTGGACTAAAAGATAGTGTCCATCTTTATCTCTCTTTATCAGCTTTGGCTTGAAGTCTATTTTGTCTGCAAATAAAATCGTCACTGCTGCTTTGTTGCTGTTTCCTGTCCCTTAGAGTATTGTTTTCCATCCCTTTACTTTTAGTCCATGGGTTTCTTTCTGAATTAGGTGTGTTTCTTGTATGCAGCAGGTTGTAGGATCTTGTTTTTTGATCCACTCTGCCAGTGTGTATCTCTTAATTGGAACGTTGAGTCCATTGACATTAATGGTTATTACTGATATAGGTAAATTGAGTGCTGCCACGTTTTCCTGTTCTTGGCTGTGTTATTGTACTTCTGCCCTTTCCCCATCAGTTTCTTGTTTGGTCCCATGGGTTGACTCAGTTAGGTCTCATGGATTTGTAACTTTCCTTATTTTTCTCCAAGATATTCTTTAAAATGTTTTGGAGCACAGGCTTCGTATTTGTGAAATTTTTCAGGTGTTCTTTGTCATGAAAGTATCTTATTTCACCATCAATTTTGAAGGACAGTTTGTCAGGATACATCAGTCTGGGTTGGAAGTTGTTTTAATTTAGGGCTTGGAAGACTTCACTCCAGGCTATTCTTGCATTGAGTGTTTGAGTTGAGCAGTCCTCTGTGATCCTGACAGGCTTCCCTTGGAATGTAACTGTTTTCTTTTCTCTGGCTGCTTTCAGTATTTCATTCTTTTTTTGGATATCTGGGACTTTTATGATGATATGCCTATTTGTAGATTTTTTTGATGTCACGGACATGTGGCATTCTGTATGCTTCATATACTTGTATGTCCAATTCTTTACCTTTTTCTGTGAAGTTTTCTGCCATTATCTTTGTGAATCGCTTTCTGATGTGTTTAGCATTGTCTCCTGCTTCCTCAGTGACTCCATTCAATCTTATGTTATTATTCTTTGAATCATCTAGGAGCGGTTCGATTGACTTTTCATTATCGCTTGCTTTTTTCCATACATTATGCCTTTCTGGTTCATTGGTTGAGATCCTGTCTTCTAGGTCTGAAATTCGGTCTTCTACCAAATTCATTCTATTGCGCAAACTTTCATTTTCTTTCTTAATTTCCTGGACTTCTGTTTGTAGGTGTTGAACATTTTCCATTGCTTTTGCTATCTTGGATTCTATCAACTCCATGATTTCCTCTTTAACTTTATTAATCATCATGTTGACAGTGTCCAATATCTCTGCTTTCATCTCAGAGATCAGTTCTGATTTCCATTTTACTAGATCTGCTTTGGTTACCAGTTCTGAGGGCCCTGGAGACTGGGCTTCAAACTTCTCTATTTCCCTCCTCCTGTGTTACCTGGAGGTGAGGATCTTTGTATCTGAGACTTTGAGTGTTTCCTCATCTTTGACCTGCCATTTTCTGGTGCTGTTTGTTGCAAGTCACTTTCCTCCTAATGGTTAGGAACCTTAAAATAGCAGTGTTTCCTGGGTTGTTCTTTGCAGTCTGTATTGTGACCTAAAGAAAAACCCCTAGTTCTGGCACACCATTTGAGGCACTCAATCAATACAGTCAGAACACCTTCTCCTGTCTGCTTTAGAGTCAGGAAGACTGTGGCTCCTGAACTGCTACAATGGCGCTGCCTACAGTGGGCCCGCCTGCTCACCATTACAGAGTCTCTGGGCTCACTTGTGCAGTTGGCCTGGAGGCCAGTAGGCTGTAGGCCCTGTGCCGGTACAATGGTAGGGGCTGTTTTTCCAACAGGCCCACCTACTCACCAATACAAGGTGACTGGATGTGCTTCTGCAGTTGACGTGGAGAAAGTCAGACTCTGACCTGCTAAACTCAGTCCCTGGGCGCTCTTCCAGTGTAGGCCAGGAATCCAGCAAGCTCCAACCCCGGCGCAGATTCGGTGACGCAGACTCGGTGCTGCAGTTGCCGTTTCCCAAGCCGCCTGCTGCTCAACTCAGTCCCTGGGCGCTCTTCCGGTGTGGGCCTCCAGGCCGGTAAGCTCCAACCCTGGCGCAGATTCAGTGCCGCAGTCACTGTTTCCCGAGCCGCCCGCTGCTAACCTCAGTCCCTGGGCGCTCTTCTGGCGTAGGCCTGGAGGCCAGTAAGCTCCAACCCTGGCGCAGATTCAGTCACACAGACTCGGTGCCACAGTCGCCATTTCCTGAGCCTC
>PVIR01016777.1:0-36056 GCA_004026965.1 Petromus typicus
TGTGCTATTTAGGATCACTGAAATAGGTGTACAGAAATATCACTGTTTCTGGTGTAAAATAAGAAATAGTAGCTCTTTTTGAAGAATGTGAGCAGTAGCTTTTGGATTATTTTCATGGATTAGATCCTCTACCCATCCCAGAACCTTACAAAATGACCCACTCCCACTGTATCACTTGCACAGAGTCAATCAGTATATGATTTGAACCTTACAGAGCCTTGTACCTGAGAGGAACTGGGCAGCAGAGGAGTTCAGTATTTTATTCTTTCTCTTTCACTTACAGAACTGTGCCCCTTAGAAAGCTGCCTTCCATTCTGTCCCAGCTGTCTTCTCCATTTCCTTTGGGAAACTGCTCAGTTTCTTTACGTGCTTAACCACCTAGCTGTAGTTCCTCAGGCCCCTGGAGATGCGTGGCATTCGGGTGAGAGAGGGAAACACATCCAGAGGCATGAGGTCATGTGGGAAGGGTTGTGGGCTACACCTTAGGGCTCCAAGAAGAATATTGGTGCTGATGTGGAAGAGGAAATTGTATTGACAAGCTTGCTCAGCCCTTACTGACGACAGATGTTGGAGGAGGTCGGAGCTGTGGACTCCAGGGCCTCTAACCTCTTGAGAGTCTTCTAGTTCCTTTGGAGGTCACACTCCCGCAGTTGTGTCACACTCCTGCACTCCCTGGTGCACATTAGCTTCTCTGGATATGTTTCCCTCTTTCCCTAGTTCCTCCGACCCTCCCGTCCCTGGGGGTCAGAGGAACTAGAGCTAGGTGCTGTGCAAGGGAGGGAAGACAGCGCACCTCCCCTGTCCCCAGGTCCTTGAGCAGACAGCCCAAAGGGACTTTTGGCCCCTGAAAGGACCAAAAGATACTCTCGGAAAACAAGCTTGCAAGTGGATGGTGCCATCAAGCAAGTGTGTAAAGTGTGCAGGCAGCACGAGTCGCGCTTGATTTTCAGGGTGCGTTACTGCCACTTCTGTAACCTGGTGCAGTGCAGGGACTGCTGGTGTGGACGTGGTACAGCTGTGTAAACCCTGAGCTACCAGCACGTTAAGTCATTTGTCACCCTGAGAATCCTCAACATTAATGGCTGCGTCTGCAAGGATGTTTGTGTTGGACTTCATCATGGAGGTGGGAATGCTTATGTCAGCTGCAACTGTGTGCACGTGAGCACACCCATATGTGCACACACGCCTGCCCAGTACTGTCAGGTCAGGAGACTGCAGTGAGTGGGAAATTCCAGTGTGAGGAACACAGAGAGCCGCCCCCTGGCCCTGTGGTTATTTCCTGGGCAGTAGGAGAGAGCCTAGGTGGGTCATGTCTCCCGCCCCGCCCTTCTCAGCCCACTGTCTGTCCATCAGGGCCAGGGCTGCTGGCCCGAGCACACGGACTCCCCTTGGCTTTCAGCCAGTGGCGAGCTGGGAGCCTGTGACTTTGAGACTTGGCCCTTTTCAGCTCTCTTTGTTCAGAAAAAGTTTCATCCTGACTCTCTTCAGTGACTGCCGAGGATTAGGAGAACCCCAGGGAGACTTGGCTATAGGGCAGCGCTCAAAGCTGCGCTGGGAAATTTGAAGAGGCCCTGTTTCTCTCTGTCTGATTTCAAGTTACATTCTTCTCTCCCTTCCTAAACGAATTTTTACTGTTGCAAACCCCACCGCATAATCCCCTAGTGTACTTTTGTGATTCTACAGCCATGGAGGGGATTAGATCTGTATCTAGACCAATAAAATATTTTAAGGACTGTTGAAATGGACAATATGAAGGAAAGTTCAAATCTAGACAGTTGCTTTGAATAATTGCACTAGTCCAAGCCATTGCTTGCTTTTCTGGGTTAGCATTTTTCATTTTTAAGAACAAAAAAAGAACAATTTGCTTTTCAGTATCCGGAAAGAAAAGGAAAGAAGGTGACTTGGCTGTTGTGAACACAGCCTGAGGACGGGCTTGCTGAACTGCCGAGCGCCGTGCCAAACGCCGTGGTATTCCCATGTACAAGGGATCCAGTTAAAAAAGATGTGCCAGCTGTTGGTAGTTGCTCCAGTTGAACATCATTAAGAGATGAAAATTGCCTTAGTTGTAAAATGGTTTCTGTCAAATTTTCTAATTTTTCTCATTTTTATGCCAGTTTTTTTAACCTTTTAAAAATATCCTTTAGGATTATGCATCAATATATTTTTGAGAATCCGATTGTATTATTATTAATAAGCAAGTTTTTGCATTTTCTGTAAACTACCTTGTGGTGTAAAGGTCCAAAAATGCCTTTATTTGTCTTATTGTGTTTCTTTTGGTATGTGGCAGAGGAGAACTTTACTGTGAACTGCTTCTATCACAATTATTTCCCCAAGGACACATTAACAAATCAAAAAGCTGTAGACTACTACATATACACGTACTGGGGGTGCACAGTTCAGTTTCTGTAATCCCACAATACACAAATGTTGGCAGAATTTCAATGATTGTATTAATCCTTCGGGATACTTTGTCATGCATGATAGATGATATTTACAAATTGAGGTCTGAAATGGTCAGAAGCTTTGAAGATGCTTTATTATGCAGCATGTGGAAGTAGAAGTGTTTACATTACATGTTTTAGCCTATATTGGCCAACTAGGCAGCAAAAACTACACAGTCTCATAATAGACTACAACAATTTCATAACAAATCTGAAGGTTCCCGGGGAGTTTGTCCAGCTTAAACCAAGGTTTCTGCATGGGTTTTGCCAAAGTTTTAAAACCTTAGGGATATCTGGAAAGTTTGGATGTCACATGTGAAATACTAGTCTATTTAAATGCCATCCACATACCTACCGACTTTCTTGATACATTTCTGTACTGTGAACTCAAAATGGAATGTGATAGGCCTTCTATGAGAAGCTCCTGTTCTATAGAGGTCCACTTGATTAATCAGAGGATTCAAATGTAATTGAGAATCATATTGTGTTTGAAGATGGGGAAGTGGAAACCCAGGAAGGGTCACTGATTTGTTCTCAAGGTCATGAGTCACGTTGGCTCTGCAGGCTTTGTTTCCTCTCAACATGTGTAACAGGCTGTGGGTTACTTCCCCCTCCCTCTCCCAATTGAGCACTCTGAAGCTGTTTGAAGGTTTCTACAATTATAGAAGCTCTTGGTTCACCCCAGCCCTATCCTTTTGAATCTACACTGAGCACAGGTCTTTTTTTTTGTTTTTTCCTCATACATCTTCCACCTTTGGTCCATTTCTCCTGTTCTTTCATTTCTGCAGCCCTTCTGTAGAATTTTCCTCAATAGTGTTAGTTTTAGAACAGAATGTGGTACTCTGGGGACAAGCAAATTACCCTTTGTATACAGAGCAGTGTTGTTGTACCCGTTTGACATCTGTGGAAGGGTTTTCTCGTGGTTTCTGAAGCCCTTCCCCTGTGGTGCCAGACACTTGCTGCCACAGCAGTCGCATGGGTTAGTGACTTTTCCCCAGCTTTATTGAGATACAACTCATGTGCTATAAAATTAACTCAGTCACCCTTTGCCTTCCTTTTTAGCCCTAGGCAACCATTCATCTGCTTTCTCCTTGAGACCGATTTTTTTAAAATTGTTTTGTTTTTATGTGAGACGAGGTCCTTTTTTATTTTAAAGAATAGGTTAAGTTCACTGAGAAAGAAAGCTGCCTAAGAGAGACAGAAGGGGGATGTGAAAGCAGGTGACCCTTTTTGTTGTTTTTTAAGAGCAGGTTAAATTAACAGGGTCTTGGTATGTCGTCCAGACTGGCTTGAAATTCCATATAGCCTACAGTGAGTGATCCTCCTGCCTCAGCCTTCCACGTGCTGGGATTACAGGTATGTGCCACCAGGCCTGGTTGTGTCCACCGTTACTTTCCTGTGCTAAGAGCAGTCCTGCGGCTGCTCAATTGCCCAGTGGGATGGTGGCCTCCTTGATCTTTACCTGTTGTCCTCATTAGCCCAACATATTCCCGACATAAGTCCTTTAGAGTCAGTGCAGTTGGTGATGAGTTTACTCTGTAGTCTCATTCCTGTTCTAGGAGATGAGTGTCCACCCCTTGCAAGTGAGCCCTGGAGAGACAAGAGACTGGGAAGTTCCTCAGGGTGGGGATTTTGTAAATCCAGCCCAATGTCTGCCTGTCCCATAGGTCTTCTCCTCCACTGAATAAGTGAATTTAGGCACTAAAATTTACAAGCACTGAATTACGCTGCCTTGTTTTTATAGTACTGAGCATAGAACTTGAGGTTTCATGCATAGTTGGCAAGAACTCTGTCAATGAGCCACATTCCTGGCTCTATTACCCAATCCTGACACCCCAGTCATTGTAGAGAATTAGTTTATTTATGCTCTGTGTGTGTGTGTGTGTGTGTGTGTGTGTGTGTTAATAATCCAACTGTAGACTCATTTTTAAAATGACAGAGGTTGACCAGGGATTTAGCTCAGTGGTCCCAGCATCTGCCTGGCAAGTGCAAGGTCCTGAGTTCAATTCCTGGTACCACACACCACAGTGCAGGGTGTGGTAGCTCACGCCCGTAATCCCAGCACTCAGTAGGCAGAATCAGGAGAATTGCTGTGAGTTCGAGGTTAGCCTGGGCTACATAGTAAGCTCAGGGCCATCCTGAACTACAAAGTGAGAACCTGTCTCAAAAAATTAAAGTGAAAACAAAACAAAACAAGACAGGTGATCTGAATAAATTACAGATGTGTCACAATTTGTATGTTTAGGCATGGATGCTTTTCTGCCTACCTTTTACTTCTAATAAAAAGGAATTATAGTCTTTCCTATCCAGAAAAAATAACAGGATACTTCTACATTTCAAGAGGAGAAATAGAATATTTAGAGTACACGTTTTTATTTATTTTTTCAATTCAGTGCTCTACAAAACAATATTCTGAGTAGCTGCTTTGATTCTTTTTAGTTCTTTGTGTGCATATGTGTGTTTTTGTGCTAAGCACGTGCTTTACCACTGTGCTACACAACCAGCTGTAGTTCTGTAGTTCTTTATCTGAAGATGAGTGTTTGATAAGGAGTACTTGTACTTACAATCCAGTATATTCCTGTTGTACAGTCAGAAAATAAGTGCAAGTAGAGAGATTCCATGTCGAATCCCTCTGATTGCCCTGATGGTGTGCCTGTGCAAGTTGTGAAAGTGTCAGTAAAGTTTTAATGTGAATACTCAAATGGTTGAGGGCATTTTGAGGCATAGCACATGTCCACATCCCTCTGGTGTCAGCAAAAATTCAAAAGTGAAACCACTAGGGTCATTCGGCTTTAATGTTGCCCAACAGTAGGGCATTAAAAGCCACACACTAAGAGACAGAATATTGAAAATTGCTTTGAACTTTCAAAGCTTGCTATCTAGGATATCCCAGCAACTTTCAAAAAGTGATAAGCAGGAAGTGCAGCAGTTCATAAGGCATGTGCTTGCTCTTAAGCAAACGCCTAAAATGCTCCTAATTTGTACCAGAGACCTTATCAAAGGGCTTTGCAAAACTTCCATTTTGACAATTATGAGTATTAGTTGACTTTAACCTCTGAGTCACAGGGTGGGAAGTGAAGCATTGTCATTTCATTTGACTTTCAGCCATCAACATCAAGGCAGTTGGACCTTTGCAAGAATGAATGATGGGGGAGTGGGAAAGACTGAGAAAAGGGAAGGAGTTTGAAGGAGCTCTTCAGCTTGGGGCTGGCATGACTGTCCCTCCAAGAGCACTGTCCCTACTTCCTGTATAATAAACATGTGAACTCTATCAGTGAAAATTGGCTTCAGCTTAGTTTGGATTTTCACCATGTCCACCCTCAGGAACTGTCTAGGAGTCCAGCCCTTCTTAAAAATTGCACTCACTGTTAATTCATATTTAAAATTGTTTTGTGTCTATAGCGGTGGGGATCAGACATAGGGTCTTGCACATGCTAAGCACATGCCCTACCACTGAGCTGTAACTCCAGCCCCCTTATTAATGCTTTTTAATGGTACAGAAGACAAACTCCTTGTCAGGAAAATAAGTAACACATAGTTGAGTGTTACCCCAAGTAAAAACCAGTTTTTGTGGAAATAGGATTTTTTGTTTCTTGAGAAGGGGCTTTTAAGTAGATTGTAAAAGACACGGTCACAGGAGTATTTTAAGAGATACAAAGTACCTGTATACAGCTGTCTAAAAGCAGTTTTTAAATAATATGATCTTTCTCGGGAAAGGTAAAGGAAAAGTGGTTTCTTAATCAGTAAATGAACAATAAAGCTGTTTTTCTGTAAAATATGTTGAAGGAATAAAAAATCTTTCACTGTATTTTGGAATTTAGGAAAATATAGAATTTACTTCTTGGAGGGAGGGGCAGAGAGAGAGAGAACAAACACATTCATTCCCCTTTATGCCATGTGTCTCAATTGACTTTTAATCATTTCCAGAAAATTTAAGACACTGCAAGAATTCTGAAGGAGCAAGTAAGGAGATCTTACTGAAGCAAAGGCTGCTGTGATTTTTGGTGTTTTCGAGTTGTGACTGTCAAGGATAACCTTAAAGTTGGTTGGCATGTTATGATTATCCCTATTTTCTATCTCCGAGGACACTTTGCAAAATAAAAAGAGTTTTTGAAATTAAAAAAAAAAAAAATCAGGGTGTTATATAACCACTTCCAACCTGCTAACCCAGGCTGTGGATGGAGCAGCGTGGTGCTGAGGCTCCCTTTTGGATCACAGCAACACAGGCTTTTATGAAATCATCTACAGCCCTCGGCACAATTTTTGGGGGACGGGGAGGGGTTGGTGTGTGGTTTTTTTTGTTTTGTTTTTTTGTTTTGAGACAGGGTCTCGCTTTGTAGTTCAGGCTGGCCTTGAGCTCAGCCTCCAAGTCACATCACAGCAAACCTCCTGCCTCTGCCTCCCGAGTGCTGGGATGACAGGCGTGAGCCACCACGCCGGGCACTGTGGTATGTGGTGCTGGTTGCTGCTGGGCGTGAGTCTCCACACCCAGTATGGTATGTGGTTACCGGAGCATCAAACCCGGGCCCTTGTGCTTGCAAGACAGGTGCCGGAACCACTGAGCTAAATCCCTGGCCGCCTTCGGCACAATTTTACAGTGATTTTAAAATGTCCTGGAAGGTAAATTGCTTATCTTGGGACATCACTTTTTGTTAGATGGGTTAATTGTCTCTCCCATTGAAAAACATAACCCTTATATATGTCCTAAGGTTTGTTCCATTTATATTAACTAGTTTGGAAAAAATATTCAAGTTTTTTTTTTCTATCAAATAATGCTATGCCCATTAAAGACAAATTTCAAGTGTAAAGATGTCTTTATTTACATTTAGAAATAATAGCTGCAGGCTTTTATTTGTTGAGTTTATTTAGATTACAAAAGCTGAGCCATGTTTTAGCATTGGAGCCAGAGGAGGGAGATCCTCTAATTTGCCGCAAAAGACAACCGATTTCAGTGAAGTAAAAGAGTTTACAGTCATATAATCTGTGTATATGAGGTTTTAGTCCTGAAAACTATGTAATTTAAAATAATGGACACTAGTATTCAAAGAACTACCCTGAGAATGTAACTGAATTACTTCTGAGCAATTCGTAGTTGAATTCTGTCTTGTTTATTCCACTGGTCATGACAAACTGAGAGAACTATCCAGGCAATGAGACAAGTAGTCCTTGCCCTAGAAGTCAAGAATTAAAGTCAGCTTTTAGTTAACAGTTTTAATCATTGCCATAGTTTCCAATTACATTTATATTTGAACAGGAAGAAGCTTAGGACTTTACTTAATTTCCTAATTGTACTCATAAAACATACTGAATGGGAATTTGCTTAAAGACTAATTTCATATGCATATATACACATACTGAAAGCCACAGCATGACTAAATTGGGATGCCATAGTTTGAGGAAATTTTCAAATATTTTAGCAAAGGTTTCAGAGCACTCATGAAACAAAAGCATTAAGGATTGCTTGTCATAGCTAATAAAGTTTGCTTGGATCTCACTTAATTTTTCTGCTTCACTTCACAAAGTAATTGAAACTTCCTTTTTGCTTCGAGCTCAGCCCCCACCCCCACCCCAACTAAGAGCTGCAGTCTTAAAAGAACATCTCTTTCTAGGTTAGCAGCTCTATGGATTTTTATTTATTTTTTTTTTTGAATGTAGAAGTAGGTCCTCAAATAGTTATTGAGCTGGTGGTCATTTAATCCTTGGAGGGGAAATTAGTTAAATCTGTAAGTGGCTGCTACAGGCTGAAGAACGTCCAAGGAGAGAAAAAAAAAAAAAAGGCTCCTTACAACTGGAGCATTTCAAGCATCGCTTTTGTAAGCCTGGAAATGTGATCCAGGTTGAAAAGTAGAAACTTGGAACTATCCCGCTGGGACAATGAAGGTATGAAAAAAATAAACTCCCGTCCCCCAAACAAACAAACATCCAGAAGAACTTTGTGAGTGTAAGAATGTCAGTTGATGCAAATTAGCCAAAATGATGAAGTTTCCCAGTAGTCTAGGTTCCTTATTTGCTTCTTCATTTCAAGTGGGTCTCTAGAAAATTACTTTTTATCAATCAAGTAAAATAACCCAGGAACTCTTAACCAACCCTCCTTCTTCCTCAGAAAACAGCTCCTCCCTCTCCCCCCCAGCCGTGTTTTGTTTTAGGTTAACAGTAAAAGACAAAACAGATTGTTGACTTTACCAGAAAATTTGGGGGACAGCTTTAGCTGCTGTTGCTTTTGACTTGAACAGAAACCTCAGATTGCATATCTTCTGTTCTCAACACACAAACTTATTTTTGGAACATTGTGGGTGGGTTTCAAGGAGCTCTTCTGTTTTTGTTTTAAAGTATTTGGTAAGAAGACACTTGACTTTGAAATTTTATTTTCATATGTACCGGCTTGAGAGAGATGACCTCCCACCTCCTCTCAGTC
This sequence comes from Petromus typicus, assembly GCA_004026965.1. Lineage (NCBI taxonomy): Eukaryota > Metazoa > Chordata > Mammalia > Rodentia > Petromuridae > Petromus > Petromus typicus. The sequence continues at coordinate 8,857 of PVIR01016777.1, forward strand.
TACCTTGTCAACTTTCATTTTTAACTATGTAATCAACCAGTTGACATAACTTGCTTATTTTAAAAGCAATCATATGGGAGTGCTTTAGCCTTTTTTTTTTTTTTTTAACAAGTTGAGTGTTAGTTATTTTGATCTGCCTCTTGAATGGTAGGTTGTTAATGGTAATATTAGTCACAGCTGGTCTGTGAGGGCTCAACTCCAGATTCCTTGGTTTAATATTTCATAGGTCACTAAACAATTCTCTGATAAAAATGATTTACCTAACCCTAACTCTGCACCTCTTACTTTCCACAATCCCTTCGAATAATTAAATGCTCAGTAATGTGCCCTTAACTAGTTACTTGCTGTTCAAGAATCATTTAAATCATCATATCAAATGCAGAAAGGATTATCCCAGAAAGAAAACTTTTTAATAGTGTCATGTTTAATTCATTTTGAATGTGTTTTGAAGAGAATAGTCCCATGGACTTAATGACTACATTATAATTCATGATTCCAATGAAATATTTAAAAAATATTTTGACATTCTTGACTAGGGTTTTCATGTCACTCTTATCTAATGCATTGTAATGGTATATTGGGTTTCTTTGCTTAGCTCACATAGTCTACTGTGAAAAAGTACAATATCATTTAGAACAGATTCTAGTTATCTCATTTAAGGGAAAATGGTTCTATGAGAACTGTAACTTAACAGAAATATAAGAAAAACAGGAACTAGGGTCAAAAGCCCCACAGGGTATAAAAGGGCATAACCTCTTTCAGAGAGGGCAAGTGTAACTGATATACTAGTTTTTAAAGAGCACTTGATTGCATGAAGGAATGCAGTAACAGGATTTAAAGCAAACATTCAGCACTAACAGGGATTAAATTAATTGAGTCCCTCACTTTGGAAGGCATTAAGGAATGATTTTGTGTATAATTATTTAATTTTCAGGAGAACATAAAATTTTTCTGGTTTTTGCACATCATGAAGGACAGTAATTTTTTAAATTGAGCTTATTGGTATATTTTATATATACATTATGATCACATTCGACCTTGAGAATTTGTACCTGTACTTTACACATTTTTATTCTCATTTTCTCCTATTCCCCTGCCCTCTTTACAAGAGGGACAGTAATTTTTGACATCAACCACAATCATTATGGTTTTTATTTGTTTCTTTGTTCAGTTTTTTTTTTTTTTTAGAGAGAGAGAGGGTCTCACTTTTTTAGTTCAGGCTGGCCTTGAGCTCAGCCTTGAATCCAGAGCAATCCTCCTGCCTCTGCCTCGCAAATGCTGAGATTATAGGTGTGAGCCACCATGCCCGGCACTGTGGTATGTGGTAGATTGCTGGTGGGTGTGAGTCTCCACGCCCAGTGTTGTATGTGGTGACTGGGGATCGAACTCGGGCCCTTGCACTTGCAAGGCAGGCGCTGGAACCACTGAGCTGTATCCCCGGCCCCCGGAACAAAATCTTGATAATTAAAATAACTTTGCTTTGAGCTAGAGGTGATGGCCCCTTCTAATTATAATGCATTAGGATGTCGAGGCAGAAGGCCTACAAGCTCTGGCATTTTGGTGAGTAAGTAAGACCCAGTGTCAAAGAATTAAAGAAGGAGTAGACATATTATTCAGTACAAAAGCCCTGGATTCAATTCCCAGTACCACCAATAAATAAATAAATAAATAAAGTTTTACTTTGTAAAAAGGTTAAGAGAACTTCAGTTCTTTGCTAGATGTAATTTGGCATCAGGTCTGTTGTCTGGCATGTACAGATTGAGCATCTGTAAAGTGAAAATCCAGAGTTCTCCAAAATCTAAAACATTTTTTGGACTGCCAACGTGGTGTCAGAATTAGAAAACACTCCGTGTCTGACCTTATGTAACAGAACACAGTCAAAACATAAGCACCATAAATATTGTATAATCAATCTCCTCCATGCTATGTGTATGAGGATAGAAAATCAGGGTGATTGCCTAAATTTTTATAAAATTTACTGCCATTATTTTTCCTCAAAAAACTCTTGCTCGCTTTGAATACACTTATCCCATTGCTTTTGCCACTTTCTGAAGCAGTTCTGAAAGTCCTCTTTTATGGGTATCTTTCGTTGTGCTGTCTTGATTGCCTTGATATCCTGAATCACTTCAAAACGGTTATCTTTTGCTGTGGTTTGTGCCTAGCTAGATACCACCTCCCCCAAGCCTCATGCATTCATAGGTGGGGCTTTTAGGAGGTGGCTGGATCTAGGGTATATGTTTCTGAGGTCATGGATGGGATGCTGGGATTGATGCATTAGTATGATACTAGGATTAAGGATGTTCCCCTCTGGGTGTGAGTGCTATTTGCTTAAGGGTGGGTAGCCTGGATAAGGTACAAGGGATAGAAAGAGGGTCACTGCTTGCCACTTGCTGCTGCTTTACTTGCTGCTTTCTGCCCACCATGAACTGTTTCTGCTCTGCCGTGCATGCTACCCTGCCTTGGAGCCTGGCAACTGTAAACTGAAACTTCTACAAACAGTGAGCTAAATAAACCTTTCCTCCCTTAACTTGTAGGTGTTGGTATTTTGTGTCAACAATGAGAAAGTTACTGACATATTTCATGGTCATTCTAACTTTAGAGAAGAGCCAAAAGTCTCATGGTGCCAGATCCAGTAAATAAGGTGAATGAAAACATACTGTAATGTTGAGAGCCCGCCTTTCTGTTGGATGATGCTAAGTAGTGGCATTCACTACATTTTTGATCACTCTTTGTAAATACAGGAAAGAGACCTCCCAGAACTCTTTCAGAAAGTGGCAAGAAGAACTGGACAAGTGTGTTGGGAGGATTTTGAGTGAAATCAGTGGAAGTGTGTTTTACTGTAATAATTTTAAAAAATTAAACACTACTTTTTGATCAGTCTTTATATGAAGTATATGTGAAGCAAATATATTTTATATTTCATGGATTTTGTATTTCAATAGGTTTTGGTTTTCATACACATCTCATTAAGTATATGCAGAAATGCAGCTGGGAATGTAGCTTAGCATCATAGTGCCTGCTTGGCAAGTGCAAGGTCCTGAGTTTATCCCTAGCACAACACACAAAAAAGTATATGCAAGTGTTCTGAAATCTGATAAACAGAATCTGAAATTTTGTCCTTCACTTTGGGGCAAGGGATGCTCAGACCATACCGTAGTGTCTAAAAATGCATCATAAACAGAATTAAATATGATTTTGATGGCATTTTGGGGCCATCATTATAAATATCACTTGTCACTACTCTGGCTGCACATAACAAATGCAATAAGAGGCAGGGTCTACACCCAAATATCTACCTCCCTCCATAGATCATTTCTACATGAAAGCTGAATGCAGAATACATAACTGTGTTCCTCCAGGGCCTGTCGATATTTTTGTTTTTGATATAATTGATAAAGCGAAACTATTCTTTGTGAATCTCTTCCCAGGGAACCACAAAAGCAGCAAAGAAGCACTCTTTTCTATTTTAGAAGTGCATTTTTTTAATGTTATTTTTTAAGACCAGTTATAGGGCTATAGGATAAAGTGTAAATTATGATTTCGTGTCTCATGATCAAAGATCATTAGCCTAGGGCACACTGTAATACCTGGGCTCTACAGAAATGCCCAAATAGTGAATAGATGTTTTGGTTTACATGTTTACAGTTAAGGCATGTGGTTTAGTGGACTTCAAGATACGAGACTGATTCCTAGGTTGGGCTAGATGACCTTGGATAAGTCACTAAATCCCTCTGTGCCTTTGGCCCTTTTTCTGCTTTCTGAGGCTTAACAGGGCCGTGGGAAATCCTCTCGTGGGGTAAAAGAAGTGACTTGCTTGCTTCCTGGAGATGTATTCATTTCTTCAGCCTCTTGTCTTACCTGATAAAATAAGATCAGTCATGGAGGGCTTTAGAATAAGCACTCCAGCTCTAGCCTTTGTCCTTAGCATTGTGAGATTCAGAGTGTGGAGAGAGTTTTTTAACAAGAATGTGCAACTGAAGTCTAGTGGGAGGTAAGAAGGCTTGGACAGTTGCTCCTCCTGCTTTGCCAGGGCCTGGCCGCAGGCCTTCAGGGGCTATTTTTAGCTCCAGGGCCAGGAGGGTGGGTCAGCTTCCTTTCCAGGGCAGTGTTTTAAACTGAAGCTTTGAGTGGCAGGGCCCTCTGGACAAGCTTTGAGTTGGGCCAGGATGGGTCCTCCTCCATCCAGCCCTGACCGGGCATGGTAAAATTTAGCTGTTTTGGCACTAGTGGTTTAGACAGTTATTTACTTACAAGTAGACTGTCATAGTCAGATAAATGGACTGACTTGCAGCAGTTGGACCTTCTTATTTTTTTTGGAGATGGGGTCTTACTTTGTAGTTCAGGCTGGCTCTGAGCTCAGCCTGAAACTCACATCACAGCAGTCCTCCTGCCTCTGCCTCCCGAGTGCTGGGATTACAGGTGTGAGCCACCACGCCCGGCACTGTGATATGTGGTACTGATTGCTGGTGAGTGTGAGTCCTCATGCTCAGCATTGTGGTATGTGGTTACTGAGGATCAAACCTGGGCCCTGTGCAAGATAGGCTCTGGATCCACTGAGCTAAATCCCTGGCCCCCCAGCTGGTGCTTCTTAAGCCATCTGCTTCAGAATGACAATGATTGAGAAGACACAGAGCAAATACTGAGAATGGAGCTGTGAATCCTGAGGGTGTGAAAGTATGAAGCATGCATTTTGTACCCAGAAATTTCTGGACCATCGAAGCATACCCTTGTTATTCACACTCCACAGGTCGAATGGGCTGAGTAAGGACCTTTACAGCGGCATGAGCAGCTTTTCTTAGTCATAACAACTTTCCCTTTTATTTTAACACAGTGAAGATTTCATTTCTTGAAGCAATTAATTACAAATGATTTCCTGTGCAGCAGCACTGGATTCTTATACATGACACACTATAAAAAGAGCTCAAATACATCAAAGCTGGAAGGTAGGCACAGTGGTGATCCCAGGAGTTCAGGGCAAACCTGGGGAACATACCAGGGTTCTACAGTATAAGAGCATATCTGGCTGATAAGGGGTAGAAAATTCACAAAAGAGAGTATACATTAGACCTGGAAGTAATCTTATAATTTAGTTTGGTGGGGAAACAGAGGTAAGTGCTTTGTTAGGAAACAATTTGTGAAGTTGGTCCTATGGACTGACTTCTGTCCTTTTAGGCCTGCGCTGGATGTGGGTTAATTTGGCAGTGGCCATGGACAATATCTTGCTTTATTTAATTTGTTACTGTTTCTCAGTCCTTTACCCTTTGACAGAATAGAAATCATGTTCTGTTTGTTGGTAGTATAAGGTTAAACTGGCTTCTGTCTTAGTTATTTCTCTTGTTGCTGAGACGAAATACCTGACACTCCAACTTAGAGGAGGAAAGATTTATTTAAGCCTTAGTTTATAGAGTTTTTCAGTCTATAATCGGCTGACTCCAAGGTGGGGTAGCATGGCAGGCCTGCATCACAGAGGAGAAACAATTCATGGTGGACAGAAGGTAGAAAAGCAGCAAGAGTTGACCACAGCTCTTTCTATCCCTTATATCTTACCCAGGCTTCTCAGGGCAGGTAGTACTCATGCCAGTAATCCTAGCACCCTTGAGCCTAGCACTGTACCATTAATCAATCCCAGTGTCATACACTCTAGATCCGCCCACTGCTGGGAAAAAACCCCACCAATGACTGCAAGGCTTTGGGGAGTTATCCAGACACAAGGCATACAGCATTTAAACCAAAGACCATGGCCAGTGGGGTCCTGTTTATCTCTATAAATGCCCCTTATTGGCCTCAGCAGGCCTCTACCCATACAGACATTATGTAAAGAACACTGCTGGTTCCTAGCTTTTGCACTCGTAGAGTGGTGTACAGAATGGATCACCCTATAGAGAGAGATACAGAAGAAGACTCATAATCTACAGAAATCTAGCTAAACTATTGGGCCCCTTACTAAATGCAGAATATAGACATCATGGCACTTGGAAAGGCAGAGTTTGTAAAGAAAATAGATGGTGCAGAAGGAATCTTAAGGATTAGAATGTCTTCCTAAGAAACTCTAAAGACTTTAGTTGACCAAGAAAGAAGTCAACCAGTCAGTACTCTATAGGTCCTCTCCAGCCCTCATGTTCATTTGATGTGTTGAGAGTTCAACCACGTGGTGTGGTTTGGGGATGCTCAGGTGAATAAAATCAGCCCTCAGCTGCTGGAGGAGGACCCAGTGTAGGAGCTTGTGTGGAGGTTGGTGTTTATCAGCTCTGCTCTCCCCAGAGAGACTCCTGGGTGCCCCTGAGAAACAGAATTATGAAAACAGAATGTTGGTGCTCCTAGGAATGTTGAAACTCAGCAGTCATTTTTTACTGATAAGATCGTTAGTATTCAGAAATTGAAATATACCCAACAACTCTTTGGGACACTCAGCTTGAAGTTTCTGATCTTTTTTGATATAACTCTTTAAGTGATACTATGCAATGGTACACTCCTTTTTGGCTCTGTCTGTATATTTATCATTTGTGGTGACCATTTGCTGAGTGAGTACATAAGTGAGAAAGGTTCACCATCCTAGGCTAGCTCACTTTTTATAATTATTCTTGAGTGCACTAGCTCACTGGGGTTTACTTGCTACCACTTCTGCACACATTCTCAGGAACTGCTTGTGTGATTTCGGTTCTCTGAATATCTCATGCTTGGTAGTGCTTAGAGTTGACTGCAGAGCATTCTAATCAGCCAAAGTCATTTTATCTCATCTCATCTCATCTCATCTCATCTCAATTCACTTCCTTCCTTCCTTCCTTCCTCCCTCCCTTCCCTTCCTCCCCTCTCTGTCTCCCTCCCTCCCCTTCCCTGCCTTCCACTCCACTGCAGTCCTCTTCCCTTCTTTGTGCAGGAGAGTAAACTGCACCCAGAGCCTTCACACCGAGCCCTTTTTTATTTTGAGAGAGGGTTTTGCCAAGTCACTGAATTGCCCAGGCTGGGCTCCACTTTGTAGTTCCAGAGTTCTGATGTTACACGTTTGAGCCACCACACCCAGCTTAGTGAGACAGTATTGAGTGTGCAAAAAGTACTTGGCAGACCTGTAAATCCATAGACTTTTGGAAACATCTCTACTCATCACAAGCTGAGAACCAGTAGACTGAGCCATTGAAAACATGTGTGCTTTCATGTAATGACAACACTAGGGGCCTTAGTCTTGGAACCTGATATTAATGATTTGAAATGCTTTTATACTTGAATCATCTCGGTGCATACCTGACTTGTGCCTTCATTATAGACTTCCTGCCCTCTGAAGTCCAGGAAGCTGATAAGGACTTCAGCAGGCTGCTCCAATAGTGTGCGCACACACAGACACTTTTATTTTAGATGAATGCCCTGCTGTAGAATCGTGGCCTTTTTGCCCAGCTCCTGAGGGATTATTTCCTAACATTTCATTATCTAGCCATTTGCCATTTCTGATTTCACTGACTGAAAAGAATGTCCCCTGACCCAGCATCAGTATAGGATGCTGTTCATCTTTTTGCAGAGAACAGCCTGCCCAACAGCTGCAATGATTTAGGAAGGATGAGTAATGCAGAAAATGGTGCAGATTTGCCATTTTCTAAACAGGCTTGTTTCCTTTTTATCCCCTACCCCCAAATGGTCCATAGGTTTGGAAAACCTCTGAAAATTAACTCATTCTATCATTATTTAAGGTGGATAGAGATTTCCCAGGATGTTAGTGTCCTATAGAGACTTCCATAGTAATGTTATATCCATCATTACAATAAAAATCAAATGATAAAAGCATGATAATCTATTAGACCGCTGAAGCAGGAATGTCAAGATGACCGTATTGTACACTCAATAGGCCACAACAGGTCGTCTTTACTCCGGTGTGGTATAATGTCATCATAATCACCGTAACTGATACAGGAAGGGGGAGGGGGAACGAGTCACACTAGGCTCTTGAGAACGCATGTGTTCTTTTTTTTTACTTTTTCTTTTTGGCAGTACTGGACATTAAACTCAGGACCTTCACATCTGACTACATTCCTGGCCATGTGTGCTGTGCTGTTTTTTCTTTTCTTTCTTTCTTTGGTTCTTTCTTTCTTTCTTTGAGACAAGTTGTTGCTAAGTTGCCTTGGTTGGGTTCAAACTTGTAATACTCCTGCTTCAGCCTCCCAGAATCTTGGGACTACAAGGGTACACCACCGTGCCCAGCTAAGTGTGTTTATTTTTAACCTCAGAACCTGTCATTGTGCCTACATATTTCATTCAAATGGTAAATGTTGAGCAACTAGAGAAAGAAAAGAGAGCTGGTGGAGATAATGGGAAAAGCAAGCATGGTTGTGGTGAAAGGTTGATGAAATTGTGATAAAAAGATGAAGTTTTGAAAATTAGGTGAAAACCACAGGGTGTGTCCACAGGCAGCCACTGAAACTGCAATTGAAATAAAATGTTAAGGAAAAGAAATTTGGGAAGTTGTAAAAGGGGAAAAAAAAGTTACTTGGCTTTGTGACTAAAATACCACAGCTGTAATCAGGGAAAATGCTCTGCCCAGCAGCCTGAGTAATGAATAAAAAGTTTTCAGAGTGAAAAGAAATCAACAAGGCCTATGACTTTCCCTAGAAAGGCCTTTTGCCACCTCCCACCATCTTTTGACAAGAAGGACATTTTAGCCACCGATGCCAGCCTCCCAAAATAAGCTGATAATGTTTGTGCTCACTGTATTAGTAGAATTTCTTGATTTAGACTGAGGCTGTCTTCAGTCTCTTCATTACCTGGAAGCACATTGCTGAACTGTGTTTGGAACAGTGAGTATTCTTAGATCTTCAGCAGCAGTCAGTCCAGATATCTTTGGTATAATTTGTTGTGTTCTGATCCCGGGAGTTGATTATGTGTTCCCTTCACCATTTTTGAAGGATGTAATTGACATGAAAGTTATTAAAGAAGTGGGTTATCTGATTCTTATTTACTATTTCTCCACTTTTACAACATTTTAGGTTGAAAACAGGAAGTAGTGACTAAATTTAAGTGTATGTTCTTATGTGAGGGATTAGAACCCTTGTTTTGGAGTTTATTTTGTTTTGGTCATCCCTCGCAATTTAAATGCCATTGTTGTTCCTGGTGGCCTGAATAGTAGACAAACATCAGCTTGAAGAGACCAATAAATTGTGTTAGGCTTCTGATCAAAATAGAATCCTTCACTCCAAGATAGCTGTGGACGTGAGTTCCTCCGAAAACTCAACATAGACTTTTTGGCTCATATGATGCGCCTATCCACCTCTAGCTATGTACCCGAGGGATATGGAACCCTTTCTTTTTTTTTTTTTTTGAGACAGGGTCTCACTTTTGTGGTTCAGGCTGGCCCTGCACTCAGCCTCAAACTCACATCACAGCAATCCTCCTGCCTCTGCCTCCCGAGTGCTGGGATGACAGGCGTGAGCCACCACGCCCGGCACTGTGGTATGTGGTACTGGTTGCTGCTGGGTGTGTGTCTCCACGCTCAGTATGGTATGTGGATACCGGGGATCAAACCCGGGTCCTTGTGCTTGTAAGACAGGCGCCGGAACCACTGAGCTAACTCCCCGGCCCATGGAACCCTTTCTTGATCATACTCATTGTGATAAGGGACCCTCTCTAAGATTGCAGAGATTTCTTTTATTTTGTATCTAGCATCAGATTAAAAATAACACAATAAACATTCATAGCAGTTCTATTCATAGGTGTCAAAAGGTAGAAACAGCTTAGGTAAAAACAGCTTAATCATACTTCAGCTGATACATGGATAAGGAAATGTGTATATCTGTGCTGTGGAATATTATACAAGCATAAAGAGGAAAGGAGAACTGATAACATGCTACAACTTGAACAAACCTTGAAAACATTAATGCTTTTGGAAAAAGCCAGTTGAGAAACTATAATATGTATGATTCTTTTTATATTAAGTGTCCAGAATAAGCAAAGCCAGAGACCGAAAACAGATTAGTATTTGCCTTTGGCTGGTGTGTGTGTGGGGGTGGGGGGGGTAGGGAGCAGAGAACAGGGGGTGTGAATGGCTGTCAGTAGTATATATTCTGGGATTAAATAATGGTGATGTTTGCATAGGCCTGTGGCTGTACCTCACTGAATTATGTACGTTAAGTGGATAAATTGCATAGTATATGAGTTAAAATTTAATTGTAAAAGTTGGGGGTGGGCAAGGTCAATCACAAGCATCATGTCCAGAGGCACATTTCTCTCAGAAACCTGATTTGCAGTGTAAGGGCTTATCTGGCTGATAAGGGGTGGAAAATTCACATTCTGGGCCACAAGAGACTGGTGTTGTCAACCTGACCAAATATATATATTTCCACTCTGCAACCTTGGGTGACTACCTATCCCTACACGGACTTCATGTCCTTTTTTTTTTATAAACTAAGCCAACCAAATCTCAAGATTTTAAGTTGCTTCCATTTCTTAGTGGTTGGAAACCTTCATAGCAAAGTAATTATTGACGTATACCCAACTTTGTTTTCTGCTCCAGGGAATGAAGGAGGTGATACTGGGAGGTGAAGCATGGGAAAACTTTATATCCATTTCTTAACAAAAAGATTCAGAGTGTTTAGGGAATGGTGAGAGAGAAAGAAACTGCTTCTTTTAAAACAAAAAATGAATCTTCAGACCATTGTGCAAGGATATGCCCGTGTGGTTAATTCTTGTTACTGAACCAGGCAAGGTATTTACAAGTAATCAGGCACCCCTTTGGCCCATGCCATGGCTTGGCGTTCCCAAAGGAACACTACTGGTCTGTCCCTGGTCTGCCACTAGCCTGGCTGTCCTGATGGGAGCTACCTGCCCTTTGTAGTGAGATGCAGCTGGGCTCTGATTGGGAGCTGAAGAGGCAGGGCACAGGAACCTTTTTAGAACCACAGTGGCACTATTCTTCCCTCAGAGTGGGAACAAGGAGTTTACAAGTTTTCCCTGAAAAGTCGTCATTGTGTAGAATTTCGTGAAATAAATAGTATGCACCATCATCGAGGGCTGTTTTCAGGACAGCCCTGACAGAGGATGCTTGTTCTTTCCAGAAGTGTTAGCAGTATTATAAGCTTTTCATCCCTTCTTTAGCAAGACATACTCCGGAGCTTTTAGTGTCTGATCCTGCTAAGAAGCAAGGAAATGTTAAGGGGTATTGTTCTAAAAAAAATGATCTCCACATAACAGTGCTGAGTGTCATCTATGACCACACACAGATCCATTTATAAAATACTTTCAGATTGGGAATGATAAAGGGTTTATGTACACCAACACAGTCTCTCAATCAGGGTCATTTACAGTTGTAAAACTGGTCTTGATTTCTTCTGTCTGCTGTTAAATTTTTGTTTTGTGTTTATGTTTACGTGTAGGGTGCAGATAGGGGATGTGACATCAAGTGCATTGTCATTCCTGTGACAATGAGGGACCCACTATATTTTTCCCTGCCTCTTTCCTTCCATTCTGTGCCTATATTCTTTAAGGTCTCTGTTGCCATTATTGTATTGAATTTGTTTGGGGATCTTTTCCTTACTCAGAATTCTGCTTTACCTATCAGCTTTTCTCTTTTGTGAAAGAAAAGAAACTTTGGCTTTGGGGCAGTACGAGTTCCAGGAAATTGAATGACATAATTTATGAAGTTTTGTTTTCCAGAAAACTTTGTTATTTTGGTCTTCGATTGTTACCCAGATTTTGTTCTCTTTCACTTCCTGGAGCGCTTAATACATTTTATGAGAAACGCTAGCAATGGGTGGTGGTGTTGGGTTGTGTGTAGTGGCTGCCTCTAAGGCATGTGGTCTGAGAATTGGTGCTTCTTAAGCATCATATTATATTTTTTTTCTTGGCTGTTTTAGATCTGCTTCCTTCATTGAGTCCAAGTTGTCTTGAGAGAAATAAAGAATGATGTGAAGTGTATTTAGCAGAATTGCTTCCCAATTGGGAAACTCTGTGCTTGAAGAAATAAACAAGCCCATTCTAAGAAATAAACCTTATATTCAGGTTTATTTAAATCTTTTCTTCTAAGTCTTCTGGGATTAATATTTTTGGTAATACGAACCAGTCGAGCTCTTTGATGCCTTTCAAAAGGAATGACGGCCTTGCTACATGAAATCGAGTCCTGTGTTATCTGTCTGGCAAGGCCACCACACTTAGGTGGGAGGAAAATGAATATTCCCTTTTGGAACATGTCAGAGATTATAGATTTATACTAAACAAATAAATTTTCCATAATAAATCCCCCTGAATACATCTAGACCTCTTGTGATATTAAGTTGCAACCTGTACCAACCCACTGTTAACCTTTTGCTGGTGTCTTAGTTATCTTGCTTCATAAGAAAAGGAGATACTTTGAGTAAGTGATTTTTTTTCCAGTGAATTTCCCTTTTTTACATATCAAACTGTCTTTTAATAGTTCTAAAAATTTAAATAAAAATATTTCAAAAATATTTATTCCTCTGCCTTATTAAATAGAAGGACAAAAACTACAATCAGTTTAAGACCAAAGGTCACCATTATGAAAATCATATAATAAATGGCTTGCTAATGCAGCAATGGCCGTAGGGCCCTTTGAAGTAGGAGGAACTATTCACCCCTAAGCTAAATGGCCCCAGACTATTCTACCACTGTTGCTTCTGCCTGCCTTTTCAGCTGTCACTTCTGCTGTCATTGGTTTGGGTTCACTCTTTGTCTCTTTTTAACCCAGGGCAGAACTGAATGCCTAGAAATCAGATGGCAGAGTTGGTTAAACATGCAACCAGAGTATTTCTGTGCAAAATAAAAGGCTCTATCTCAGAGGGTGGCTTCGAACTTCTACAGTAAATTTTACAAACTGAATGCTTCTTTTTTGTTTGTTGTTCTCTCATCCTTCTCATTTTTTGGAGTGTAGGGGGAGGAGGGTAGACTAAAGCCTCCTTTGCTTATTGGCTTGTCCCTACATTTGAAGCAAGGCATAAATGAGCTATTACTGTATTTCTAGGATTATTTACTGAGTAAGCTTACTACATCAGGAGAAGATATAAATAAAATGTTTCAAAACTTCCTCATAGGCTTGATTTAAATAAATAATATTTTACACATTTACACACTGAACCTTAATTTATTTCTGCCTATTTCATTATTGCCCTGATTTGTTTATTAACTTTTGAATTTTCCTTATCTTTTTTTGTACCATTTTAAGATTCAGTTACAATACATAAAACACAGGTACATGATACGGCTTTCTGTTGTATTTTTGGAACTCATCATTTTCCTTTTCCAATACATTTGATTTCTTTACTGTCTTACAGACTTATTTTTATAGATATGCAATGATTTTAGCTTATTGTCAAGTTGGTGAGCCCGCGTGACAGGGAAATGAGTCTTACTGGTTTCTGCTTCCCAGAGTCTCTTCTAGAACCTGGTTTAGAAATAGGAATCACCGGGCCAGGGATTTAGCGCAGTGGTTCCAGTGCCTGTCTTGCAAGTGCAAGGGTCTGGGTTCCATCCCCAGTAACCACATACAACAATGCCAGATGTGAAGACTCACGCCCAGCAGCAATCAGAACCACATACCACAGTGCCGGGCGTGGTAGCCTACACCTGTGATCCAAGCACTTGGGAGGCAGAGGCAGGCGGATTTCTGTGAGTTCGAGGCTTGTCTGGGCTACATAGTGAGCTCAGGGCCACCCTGACTACAAAGCGAGACCCTGTCTCAAAAAAAGAGGAATCACATTGACAAGCATGAGCCTCTTGGCACAGTGACTATTTGTAAAGATGTCCTACGTGTTGACCAAAACATTTTCACCTTTGAGTTACTTTAGAACTGGCTGGTAGATACCATCTGGTCCTGGTGATTTATCTACTTCGAGTTTGTTGATTAGATGGAGAGAATCATGTCTACCACTATTTGGTCTAGTACCTCCGACCTGCCAAGTTCAGTGTTCTGTTTTGGAAATGTGGATCTCCTTACAAGACAAAGAATTCATTCAGTGTCTAGACCATCTCTGTAGTCCCAGGACTGTGATCAAGCAATTCGCCTAAATGGCTTCTGCCCTCTGATACAGCAAAATAACCTTCTGTACTTTTGGCTTTGCATTGTCTTATAAGTTGCCTCAGTTGATTTTATTTTGTGTTTAACCTGCTGTGGCTTCTGAGATTTTCTTTATTCTCAGCCTGCAGTCGCTTTCTGTTTTATCAAGGATGCCTTAACTACTTACTCTTCAGTCTGCTTTTAACACCCGCCCCCCAAGGTTCTCATCCCTGTCCAGCCTCCTGCTGGAAAATCAAAGTATTTAGCTGCAAACACTTATTCACAATAACTGTGGGTACTTTTTCCTCAACTTTTAAACTGGTCTCTAGGAATCTGAAGTGCTGTTGCCTTTTTGAACTCTAACTTTGTCATAGCATCTTACAAATAAGGGAAACATTGTATAATGGATTTTGTATGTTTTTCTTTTCCTTTCCCACCACGTTGTCAAATGTAATGGTCCTGTGATCACCATCACATACTTGTTTATCCACAGTGCCTTGCTGCCCTAAGTCCTCTATGCTGCCCAGGACCAAGGCCAAGGTGCCTCCTAGGGCACCTGTCCCTCCTTTCCTTCCAGCCTCCCCTGCCCACCGAGCTCTAGAAACACTTGTTCAGGAACTAGCCATTTTCATATCTCCCAGTCTTGCCCTATGAGTATTATACTTATGTAATTTTTTCCTCATTCATGTCTGCGAATCTTATGGCCAAATGTGAGAGAATAATGAAAGAGAAATCTGTTGTACCTCGTCTAACACTGAGTAGAGGAACTGCTATTTGGCAGAAATGTTTAAGACATAAAGAGAGTGTAAGAAGGTGATCAGGTAATAAACTGACAGACGCTCTGAGGTCGATCTACTCTCATCAGCAACTTCAAAAAAATGAGCCCTTAAATGCATCACAGTTGTGCAGGGAGCTGTCATTTCTATCTTTGTTCTCCCTTCCTTTGATGTGATAGGGAACAAACTCCCTTCATCTCAGGGTAGATTTTCATTCACTTTTATTTCTTTTTTTTTGTTTGTTTTTACTTGACATGCATTTATCCTCAGACAGTCTAAATTTCTGTGTCATCTGCCTTTATTTCTCAGGCCGGAGTGTTCTTTAAACAAAATGATTGACTATTTTGGAAGAAACTGATCACTTGTCAGGGCAATAAAACAAACACAGCACACATTCTGGGTATCCAAAAACTTTAGGAAAAGTCAAATGCATATTTAGGTAAGCAAATAGAAATGTCTTTACTTCAGCTTCAATTTTATTCACAAGCAAGGAAATTCTAGGGCACACATGAATTGTGGTTTATATGTACAAGTGTTTGGATATTGATGCAAAGTTGAATCCCTTAAATATTAGGTCAGTATTACACGAAATGGCTACAATTTGATCTGTCTGACCTAAATTAATGATGAATTCCTGAGAATCATCTTTCAATATTTTTTCTCATTTAACCAGCTGTTTTAAAACTAAAGATTCTCTAGTCTATAATCCTAGAGCATTCCTGCAGCCTGAATTTTTACCAAGAGACAGTTTGTAGGGTCTATAATTTCTAGAAATGAATGCTTCCTAAAGCTAATGATAATAGTGAGAAAAAAGATAATCACAGTAACAAAATGTAGGGATATGTGCCACTGCGCTACATTCGTGGGCTAGTTACTATTCTTTTGGCAGTGCTGGAGACTGAACTCAGGGCCTTGCGCGTGATAGGCAAGAGTCCTGCCATTCAATCACCCTCCCAGCCCAGGACTACTATTGATTGGAATACTCTATACATTTAATGCTTCCACCAAGTGTTGAAAGTAGATTCTATTCTTGTTCCCATTTTACAGAAGGTTAAGTAGTCTCAGAGAAGCTAAGAGACTGACCTGAAGTCATACCTTAAGCCGGAGAACAAAACCCAGACTCAGTCCTGTTTAATCCTGAAGGCTGTATGTTTTTTGTGTTGGCATGGTGCCTCCCTGGCCCAAAGAAAAAGAAGAAAGCATCCAATCAGAAAAGTTACAGCTCATTTCCTGCCCTGTTCTAACAACTGTGGTATATGCAGTCAGATAACAAACTATGTTCCAGATAAGCTTTTCTATTCTTTTTCCTGAGTTTCCTGCTTGGTAGGACTTTATTTGTTTTGTACTGAATTACTGTGATTGAGGATCCTTGCTCAGGCTGATTGAGCTACAGTTCTTGGTTCTCTAAGAATCTGACCCTTCCTGAGTTACTGTTCACTGGCAGGGCAAGACGCTTGTGTTATATATGCTGGTCTAGCACTGCTAATGGGTCCGTGCCATTAGAAGAGTCTGAACCACTAAGCCAGATGCATCTCAGTTTGGGATTAGGGTGCTGGGGATGCAACCCAGAGCCTTGTGCGTACTAACTACATTCTGCTCTGAGCCACTTCCCAGCTGCATAGGTCCGGACATAAATTACACTTGTAGCCAAAAATCACAGAGAATTACAGGGTTTCATCACATAATGAAACAATGCCATATTTTTCCCTAAAGAAACTTATATGTTAATAATGTCCAGAAACTGACAATGCTCATGTGCTGCTAACTCAAAAAGCTGTGACTTGAGCTAATATACTAGCAAGATATTATGTGATTTTTTTAAGAGAAGGGAAATTTATTGAGAGAGACAGAAGGTGGACCCAAAAGTGGGTTACCCCTTATTATGCTATTTCAAATGTATATTGTTGTAAATATTTGCAGTATGTAGTATTTACATTCATCGTAGGGAGCAGATACATGTATTTAGCATATCTTAATTCTTATTACCCTTTTCTTTCCCCAAGTCCCTCTTCCTGCCATTTATAGTTCCTGTTCCCATTTCCTAAATATCTGTCTCCTTGTGTCTTGTCTTTTCTTTAAAATTTTTTCTACTTTGATAAGAGAAGTTATGTGATATTTAAGCTCGTGCATCTGATTTATTTCACTTAAGGTCTCAAGCCGCATTCATTCTCCTACAGATCACTCAGATTTATCTTTATGGGAGAGTTGTACTCCATTGTATACATAAACACCACTTTTGCTTTAGCTATTCATCTGTTGATGGATATGTAGGCCACTTCCAAGATTTACTTGTGAAATATGCTGCCATAAACATGGGTATACATACATGACTGTGGTAGGATATCTTTTAACTCTTGGAAGCTACGTAAAGGGGAACAATACCATCTTATTTTATAACACTATACCTCTCACCTTAACCTGTTGGCCATTAGGTCAGATGGAAGCTCAGATTGGTGCCATAAACACCCGTTCCAGTTTAGTGTGCGTTTGTGAACTTCAGATCGAACTATAGTTTTTCAAACTCCTTTTAGTTCTAGTACAGTCATTCCACATGACTCAATTTCACCTGGTAGAATACTTGGGCTAGGGAAGCACATGAGTTCAGTTTTCGTTTTTACAGTGAAATACCAAAGGTAGCCTAAATCTGAGACTCAAGGACATGGTGCTGGTAATATCGCTACTCTGGTGAGGACTTCAGGCACATAGGGTTACAAGGTTGGAAGCATGTAACAGAAGAAGAGATCACTTCTCAAAACAGGAATCTGCAGAGGCCGGGATAGAGACACACACCCCTTGTGACTTCCCACTAGAGTACTCCTGAACCCCACCTCCCAAGCCTCCAGACACGTGAATCCTGGTCGCACAAACTCAAACCTACTCCAGACCACGGCAGCTAGTTGATCTTTATTTTAGGCTGTCTTCATTGTCATGTATTAAAAATAGAAATATTCATGAGCCAAAACAGAAACATGTTTTCCAGATAGCCTGGTTGAACTCATTTTAGTCTAGGCAGTTCATTTGCAGAAGTCAGGCCCTATAATGCTGGACATTTAGTTTTGCCTCTGCTTTTGAAATGGTCTCCTTCTCCACATTGAAACTGATTCCAGAATATGATTAAATCTCTGTGCTTCTGTAGCATTACATACAATTTGAGATTATGCTGTCTTGAGTTTAGTTAATACATAAGATTAGTAGATTAAAGAAATAAAATGTGGGCCGGGGATTTAGCTCAGTGGTTCTGGGGCCTGTCTTGCAAGCACAAGGGCCCAGGTTAGATCCCCGGTTAACCACATACCATACTGGGTGTGGAGACTCATGCCCAGCAGCAACCAGTACCACATACCACAGTGCCGGGCGTGGTGGCTCACATCTGTCATCCCAGCACTCGGGAAGCAGAGGCAGGAGGATTGCTGTGACGTGAGTTTGAGGCTGAGCTCCGGGCCAGCCTGAACTATAAGACCCTGCCTCAAAAAAAAAAAAAAGAAATAAAATGTGACCTTGAGTTTATTATCCTACAAAAGATAATGAACAAAATAAGCTTTTCTATTCTTCCGTTTGTCTAGTTACTGATACTTTTTAAAGTACACTACTGTGCTTACTAATTCAAACAGATAAGGGTAAAGCTGGCGAGGAGTATTATCTTTAAAACAAGAGAAACATTTGACTCATGTGTCATTTGTTCTCATCCTTGAAGGCAATTTTAAAAAATCGTCTCTTGTTGGTTACCATGGGATCAGGAAAAACTAAGAGCTTGTGTAAACATGCATATGTCTGCAAGGACTCAGTTACTTTATTTTTTATTTTCCTTTGAAGTACCTTTAAGTATACTCTTAACATATATCTTGAACTGTGTACTACTATTTGTTTTCTGCATAGGGTAAAGGATCTTTAAGGAGAAGAGCCAAAAACAAGTGTATAAAGTGACATTCTTTTCTGGCAGAAAGTTGTAGTATAAAATTGGGTCCTTGAATTTTCTAAATGAAGTTGTATTTATTGCATTCTTCTTAGAGAAGAAGGGACATTTTAATAATTTTTGCTATCACATCAAAGCCTCTTCATAATAATTACAGTCAATAATTGCAGTAGCAATGCTATGTGCCATCTGTAGGCTCTGTGTAATGGAAACTAGGGTGAAAAGCATGTTACTCTACTGGTTGGGAGCTGTTGTAGAACTCAAGACCCTGGTGCCAGATCACCACGTACATGGGTTGTAGGTGTCTCTCTCATGGCTGCACCCTGGGTCCGATACCACCTCCTTTTCTTTCCCTCTCTGTTGCCTTATTTTTTTTCCCATTCTTTATTTCTAGCTCTTAATGACTACAGGCCTGGCCCATCTACCTTCCTTGTTGTTGCTCAACCTAAAGTCGTTGATAGCCCTTGACCTTGGGCTACTTTCTAGGAATGGAGGAGTAACTGGGTCTTCGCTGGAGTCAGATGTTTGACTAAATTCATTGCTCTATGAGTGAGTAGTTTGCCTAAGACCCAGAAGAGTTCTGGAGGGCAAGCTGGATGTTGCATTAATTGCATCACTTGTCTACTCACCTATATCTTTTAGGCAATAGAAAGCTGTCTGATATCTCTTTAAGTTGTGAACATCAGATCTCAAGTTATCGATTGGCCAGATCTCTGCTGTGCACACAGATTTCTATGGCTCTCCTAGACTGTGTTGTCAGCCCCATGGAAGCAACCTTCAGTTATTCTTTTTTTTTTTTAATCTTTATTGGTACATTAAATATACACATCATGATTGCACTCCATAATGGGGATTTGTACCAGTATAAGACACAACTTCATTCTCATTTTTTCCCATAGCCCTACCCACCCTACCACCCCCCCATATATATAAAATTTGTTTCCTTGCTTTTTTGTTACAATCTCAACATTGTCCCCTTTCACCTTATTTTACATTGAGCATTTTCTATTTCACAATATATAACATACAATGCTAGGATCATTTACATCTTCATTTTCTCATACCAGAGAAAAGATGCGATATGTACCTATCTGTGCCCTATTTATTTCACTTAACCTTCAGTTATTCTTGAAGGCTCAACTTGAAGTGGCCTCTCTCTTTCCTCCCTGCCCAAAGCAAAGCTGGAGGTGGCTTCCTCTCCTTACAAAACACAGGTGGCTCCTTCATCCTTGGATATTTTGCCAGTTCTTTAGTGATGAGGCCCAGATCACCTCCACTGCACTGGCTGGAACATTCACATCTATGGCTGTGGTTTTGAAGTGACTAAGAGACCTCTGGTCTGTCAGGCCTTTATTGGAAGATGGTCAGGAATTGAGCAGACTATAAGGACTGGAATATATATCAAGTGACTGATTTCTCCGTATTTTTATCACTTGTTGGCAGAGGCAGTCACTTCTATCTTTAAGGAAGTGAATTTTTTTCTTGTCATGAATAAATAAACACATTAATACTGTAAGTTCCTGCCCAAGATCTACCTTTATTTTTCCCTTTTTCTGACACCTAAGAAATGAGAGGTAGATGGTAGGTGGCTGCCATGGCAGCCTAACTAATAAATTGGCTAATTGATACATTACATTTGATTTAAGGAGCCTTTTAATCAGTTTAAACCAGAGCTTATTCCTAGTATGAGAGGAATCAGATCATAGCTCAACTCCTTTGCTATTTGATGTGTCATTTTAGTTGAAAATTTGAATGGAGTCACTCCAGTGATTTATGGACTATCCAGGTAAAGTATAGACAAAATTGTCCTTAACATGGTGTGGGTTTTTAAAAATTGACTTAAATATTTAGTGACCTCTGGTTTTTCAGGCCAAATAAATGTAATAGCATAAGAATGAGAAACCTCATTGTAAGATTGTGCTGTCAGTGTCCACTAATTAATGTGTTTTGTAGTTACAGCTGATTAAAAAAAATGGACGTAACCTGTTTCACAATGCATAGGTTGTCTTTGGTTGTATGACTCCCTCCCGCTTTGTCCAACTTGTTGAAGTTCCAGAGTGAGAGCCAGGGATTGGGTAGATGTGATAAATATAGTATTATCTGTCCTCTGGTTTTATGAGCTAAATTGTTCCAAGACAGGATTAGAAGACCTCACCAGTCTGAGGGGAATTAAGACTATGGAATAAGGAGAAGAGAGCGAAGCCTACAGAACAGCAGTAAGATTCATGTCTGTTCATCTTGTAATTTTCGACAGAGGTGGAAACCAAGCCCTTTCTATTTTCTGCACTGATGGATGGCATGTAGCACCTAAGTGACACTCGATAAATACTGCATTAAGCACTGGCAGTGTTTGTGTATAGCCAAATCAGGTCAAAGGTTAGTTTGGGAGAAATGAATCAGTTCTTTGACATACACTTGGGAAGAACATGAGGGCAAAGTTCTATTTCCCGATCCGCTCTTGCAGTGTACTAGTTGAAGTAATTAAATCAAAAATGGTAAATATACTAGATTTTCTACTTCTGATAAATACATCAACAGATTTGATCCTAAAGAAAAGTTCTCTCAGGTGAGATTAGGAAATCAAATGGCGTCAATAAGCTAGTTGCTAAATCCCAGTCAAACCTAGAATGGCTTACTGATCAAGGCAAGCTGGCAGAATCTGTAACTCAGCCTAGAGGCCAAGCACTCTCATTTCTCTAAGGGGAACCTGTGTTGTGCTACTGGCCATATGCTCTTCAAAGGGCTGATGCATATGTAGACAGAGGGATATAGTGAATGCGATCAGATGACTTTCAAAAAGCCTTTCTTGGGGTTTCATACCAAGCCAAGGAAAACCAAGAAAACTACCAAATTCTGAGACTGCTCTATCAAATCTCAAGTTAGGCTTTGAGAGGGGCAGTAAAAGGTAATGGATACATAGGTAGTTCTTTGAGGGAGTTTTACTTAAAACTGTAGGAAAAATACAAGGAACCGGAAGTGTGCTTTGAAATCTTCTATTTTGTCAAGAAAATTTTTCCAAAGTGAATAGCCCATTACAGTATAAAGGCAAGAGAATATGACCCAAGATTGGAGGCCTGGGTAGTAGATGATAGGAAGACATTTTTGGGGGAAAGGAAAAAAGCATGATTCCTATTACTATATAACA
Source organism: Petromus typicus (assembly GCA_004026965.1). Classification (NCBI taxonomy): domain Eukaryota; kingdom Metazoa; phylum Chordata; class Mammalia; order Rodentia; family Petromuridae; genus Petromus; species Petromus typicus. Next base: position 30,675 of record PVIR01016777.1, read on the forward strand.
TGCTTCCTTTAAAGTGTTTTCATGACTAGTTGGAAAGTTCAGGAAATTTAGCTTTGCAGAACTCAAGAGAATGTAAAAAAGGTCTGCTGCCCTTATCTTCTCATACTAAAGTTCGCGAGACTTTTTCCTCAAGTTAGAAAACTAAGCCTCATTGAACTGTGGCTCATAGTCACACCCAAGGGGATTGGGACTCATTAAGAGTTCTTCACTGTCTATGTTAGACGTGGTCTTCAACAAGAATTTTGTGGAAGTAGGTTTTAAGGGATATACGCAAGTGTAAACATTGAAAATGTGTTTATTCTCTTCCATTTTGTTGATGCCTGGCTAAAGTTTTAAAGAATAGTTTCTAGGGCTTGGAATCTAATGTTGCAGAACCATTTCTCTTTATGTGGGAAGTTGACTTTGCTGTACCCTCCAATGTAAAAACTTTTTAGTGATTTGGAGAAATGTCCTTTGGAGAATTCATGATGGATGATTATATCATTCTTCTAGTATATATATTTTTTCCTAGCTAGTAGATTTGTTGAGTATTTTTGGAAAAGAATTTTATGCATGTTGTGAAAGGAGGGCTGAGGAGGAGCTGGGGCTGGTGTGTGTCATAGAGCTTCATTCACAGCACAGAGAAAGACAGGGAGCGAGGAAGGGAAAAGAGGGGCATTATCTTTCCTGATAATCAAGCTGAAGCCACTTACCAAAAGCAGAAACAACCACTCTATTAAAATTTGTCAGGATCGACACAACCCATGAAATGTATATGAAGTGAAAGACGTTAGTAATTCTGTTAGAACGAGTATCTGGTATCTGTGAACTTCCCCGCCCGCACATTGCGTTTTCTCCTACACTTGCCTAAAAGTAGCTGCTGAGCCTTTCCTGTCTTGCTGTGAAGCCTAAATGGCTGTTTCAGGCTACTGGGAATGGCTCTTTTGGAGCTTCGTTAGAGGCTGGGTGGAAATAGTAAGGAAAGCCTCTTGCAGTTTGAAGTTAGCCCCTGGGCCAAACAGAAAGGAATGTCTGTGAAGATTTCCTGAGAATACTTTCTTTCCTTTCTGCTTTCTCCAAGGTTTTCTGGTCTCACCCTGGAAACTGCCCACAGGAGCAGTCGCTGGGGATGCAGAGGAAGAGCAAGCTGCTGGCAACCAGTGCTCCTCCTCCCACCCCCTGGACCCCTCAGCCTGGTCAGATGAGCCGCCTCAGAAATAGTCCTGCCAAGGGTGGCTTCTCCCAGGGATCGTATTCCATGGCTTATGGAACAGGTTCCAGAGGCACTCATGGTAGCGTAGGAAAAAATATTCTAGCCAATGTGGTTTCCTTTCTAGGCACCTTTTTATTTGTAGTTGCTGTGACAAGGCCATTCTCGCAAATCTCAGTCCCTGTATGGTTCTTTACCTCTCCCTCTCTCTAGAAAGAAAGCCTCAGAGATGTAGTTCAGGAAGAAAAAATGTGTAAGAAGAAGAAGAAGAAGAAGAAAGACTTTCAGGAGAGTTGTGGAAATCTTAATTTCATAGGCACTTATATAACAAACATCTTGAGATGCTTTGTAATTTTTGCCCCTCTCAAAGGACTGAAATTCACATGTGACCTTTTCAGATCATTTATGATTCTGAAATCCACAGAGGTTAAAATTACAAGCCCAGTAAAAATATAATAAATTGAAGGTGTTTTGTGTTAGGAATCAAACCCAGGGTTTGGGAGCTGAGCGTGGTGGTTCACACCTGTAATCCCAGCATTCAGGACGCTGAGGCAAAAGGATTTCTGCTAGTTTGAAACCATCTTTGGCTACATAGTGAGTTCAAGGCCAGTCTGAACCACATAGTTGAGACTTTGTTTTTTTTGAAAAAAAAAAAAAAAAACCCAAAAAACAGGGCTTTCACATTAAGCTACATTCCCCAGCCTCTTTTTAATTTTTTAAAATTTGAGACAGAGTCTCACTAAGTTGCTAAATTGCCCAGGCTGCGCTTAAACTTGTGATCCTCCTGCCAGCCTCCAAGAGTGCTGGGATTATAAAAGCTTATGTATGCCACCACACCTGGCTGTGAATTAGCATTTGAGTCAAACTCTCAATTGATATCACCAAGTTTTGTGCACCTGAATCACTGACAGAAAAGAGCTTTCCTGCCTGCCCTTAGCCACCCTTCTATCCACCCCCCCCTTTTTAGTAGTATAGATTATTTAAGAGATACATAGCAGAGCCTAAGAACTGTTGAGGAATTTTGGGTTAGTCACTACTAGCACTCTTCTTGAATCCAAAAGGTCATAGTTTTAAGTGTGCAAAATAGATGCAGTTGCCCAAGCTGCTCAGACATGGGAGAAACACAAGCTCAGAGAGATCCATTTTGGGCCAGTCACCGTGTGTGCTGTGGGTGCCGCACTTCGTAAACCCTCAGTGCAGTTAAAAGGTGGATAGAAGATGACAGATATTATCTTTGGTTCATAATTTGCTTATCATTTAAGGAGGACTAAGAAGCCCTGTTTGATTTCTACCTAGAGTGTAGTTCAAAGCTGTTAAAAGCTCATTGCAACGAAATATGGAGTTTTAAAGTAAAAGTTCTAACTCTTCTAACTATGCTTATGCAATGTTATTCTTAGAAAAATACAATAAAACTGATTTTTGAAGTGTATGTTTCTGATTGGCCCTCTCTATCTTACCTTGTAGGATTAGTGGACCTAAAAATAATTGGCAGTCTTAAGCTCTCCAGAGGTATATTTTGGCAAGGTTTTGCAAAATGCTAACTAGCTGCATTTCTCCTACTGATTGGTAGGTGATCGCAAATCATACATCTACATAATAACTGTAATTTATGTGCTTTATTATTAAGGTTTAGGTCAAATGACTTCAGGCTGCCAATGCTCATAGTGCATTATATGCAGTAATTTCACTCCTTTTTGGAAGGAGGAGAGGAGGATAGATTAATTTATATGTTCCTCCACCCCCTGGGATTATTAAAAACCTTTAGAGATTTTCTTTCTTTGTTCCCATCAAGCAGGGCATTGTGTGTTCCTCACGGGGTTCTTAGGTAGGTTGGAGGGGCCGGAGTTAGATAGCAAGCTGCATTTTAGATTGCTTTGTAGCCATGTGAAGTTACATCTAAGAAAGGAACAGAAACTTTTGGTAATGCATTAGACCAACAGCAAGGAATTGTTTTACTTTCAGAACAAATAAAAATTGGAAAAAGGGTAAAGTAGCAATTGAGGGATTAGGAAAATTGCCCCAGAAAATAATAGCTTAATGTAGTTCCCTGATATTAGACTTACATCAAGTATTCATATTTTTGAAAGTATGATGAATAGTTCCCCCTCTCCAGCCACATGTATTTATCCTTTTTACTTTGAAAGCCTACGCTTATATTTTTAAAAATGAACTTTTTCTGTTTACAAAAGTTGAGAAGACATAAAGCTCTGTGACACCACACCTGCGTTGCAAGTGCAAGGTCTTTAGTTCAGTCTCTGGTACTGTGGGGGAAACAAGAGAGAGAGAGAGAGTTCAAAAAAGTAATGAACACACTCAGATACAATGGCTTTCAATATACTCCGCTTGGTGTGCTCTTCACATTTCCACCCCCAATTGGATGTCACCCTGAAATACCTTGAAAGAAGATGCTATTCTTCTGGCCCCACTCTGCCACCTAATACATGTTGTCAGAAATGTTTTCGTCTAGAACTTAAGGAGCTGATCTGAATAGGAGAGGTTCTTTTCTTTCATCAAGAGCAAAGCTTCCTTCCTAACCCAAGGGTTACACTCAGAATTTCAAGACTGGCCAGTGCAAAATCTTGCAGTCACAGAGAGCTTTCCAGTCTGTTCTCAGACTGCCTCACTGCAGCCATTAAGGTACAGTTTGCATTTCTTGTATTTCCCAGAGGCCTTTGCTAAAGTCAGTCTGGATAGAAAGTATGTCTGCTTTATAAACTACACAGGTGTAGGCAAGCCTGGATTCTCTGCTAGTGTCTTCAAATAAGTTCTGTCTGCCATTTTCATCACTTGGAATACTGCAAGAGTAAGTCCTGGAGATTTACTTTGTGTTCTACCAGTACAGAAAAAAAGAGAATCAAGATGTGTCATGTACTGGTACAAACCTCAATGTTGAATGTGATCATAATGTATATATGAAATGTGCCAATAAAGTCAATTTAAAAAGCTAATGCCTTAGTGGCAACTGTAAGTCTTCCTCTATCACTTTATCACCCTCTGCCCCTAAAAGTGCGAGGACTAGAGACATTTTCTTGGTGCCTAGTTGGACTTGAAAATGAATTCTCTGAAAGACACACAGACAATGGGGGTTAATTAGTTGAAAATAAGTCAGTAAGCTGAGGGCCAGCCTGAGACTCTAACTACGGTTTAAAACATTTTCTACAGGAAACAGTTATGAACAGCTGAAACAAATGAATATTAGCTGTACCATATTTGTACATGAGAGCCAGCCTTTGCTGAAGGAAGCAAACGAGGAAAAGGGAGAAAATCCACTTCCACAGAGTTCACTGTAGAGCCTTGTTAAGGGATGGGATAGATTCCACATATTCAATGCCTTCTTCTTTAAACCATTGATTTGAAGTGCTTCAAAAAATAAAAAGAGAGAAAGAACCAGTACGCACACTGCAGGATTGAGTAGTAATTTATTGTGATTGTCTTTGTTCACCTTTGAAAACTAAGGCATTGATATTAAGACTAAAGAGAAATTATATAGAGCTGGTGCGATTCAAAAAATTTGGCTCTTTCGAGTGATTTTTTTTTTTAATGCCATAGAGTTAAGCTTTAAAAGCATGCTTCATTGAATCCCATCCAAGCCTCCTAGGACAGGGCTGAGGGACCTTTTTTCTATTGAGGGCCACTGACCCACAAAGAAAAAAAAAAAAAAAAAAACTAATCAAGGGCCATGTACAAAAAGCAACTTAATTTAGGTGCTTCTTTAGAAAACCATAAAGCATTCAGTTCACCTGCTTTTAAAATTAAGAACAAGGAGCTCTCAACAAGTACAACAAATTTTTAAAAAGCCCTTCAGTTTTATATTATGCACAGTTAAAGAGGCGGGGTGGGGTGAGAAACAACAGTGTGAGTGAAGAGAGAGTGAAAAGCAGACAGGAGAGTTTAAAGGAACTAGTCAAGATGCATGGAGTAGAAATTTTCTAGATTTGGGTGATAGAAGCAGGAGATTGAGGTAAGCAAAAAAGACAAATGACAGCTCTAGATCACAATGTACTACTCACTGAGCCACGTCCTTCTCAGGAGAAGCTATTCCCACATCTTCTGGGGCTCAGATGTGAAGTCTGTCCAGTACTAATTCTTTTTTTTTTTTTTTGAGGCAGGGTCTCACTTTGTAGTTTAGGCTGGCCCTAAGCTCAGCCTCAAACTCACATCACAGCAATCCTCCTGCCTCTGCCTCCCCAGTG